>LPNX011165822.1:460812-478607 GCA_001517045.1 Pseudotsuga menziesii | reverse complement strand
TATATATATATATATATATATATATTAAATGAAGAGATCTTAATATTAAAATAAAATACAATTATTAAGTAAAGGGACCTTATTGAATATCAATAAAAAAAAATGTTATTTACAATAAACCTTTTGGAAATGTAGACCTTTTTATAAACAGATTTAGAGTTTTACTTTAACAAAACCATGTTCTTGGTCGATGCTAGGGTAGCAGGGATTCTATGAAAAGCTATGTAATCTTTTTTATTAAGACGACATATAATTCGACAAAAATTATCCTAGATTAATGCTAGCATTAAGCCTTGTAACCTTAGTTGTTTGGATATCAAGTATCCTTAGGCAACCATCACCTTGATCTTCCACCGCTCGCATGTAACCACTCCACACCGCCGCCCTCTTCAAGTTATCCATGGGACATTTGTGCCCTAGGTTGTTGGCATGCCATACATGTGTTCAATTGTTGGAATGTCAGAAATTTCAAATGTTTTAATGACTAGGAGCAGGGATGGAATTTGACAGGTAAATGCCCGTTTTGGGTCAATTTACCAGTCAAATACAACTAAGATTTTACGGAGACCGTCAAAATTTGGCTTAGAAAATGGAAAACGTTTCAGATTTTGAATGTTACCGGCAATTTTGATGGGTGTCCGTCATTTGAAATTCCTACCCTAACTAGGAGTGAAAAAAATAAAGTAGATATGGTTGCAAAACATTTCTCTTTAGAACTTTTATTGTTTTCTCTATTTTTCTTGTCATCAAATGTAGATTGTATCAAAAGAAACATGGTAGAAACCATCGTAATCCTTGCTTCTCTTGGAATTGAAAAGCGACTATATATATATTCATCAATTTTGTTTTATTTGATTAAAAAATATTTGAAAATGTTAGCCACACAAAAATTTCAGGTGGACATCTCGCAGGTTTATTATTATTACAATTAATTTTTTTTTCGCTCTTTCATTTATGTTATTTGCTTGCATTCATTGATTCATTTCATGTGCTAAGTGGAGATTATAGAATCTCCATGACGACCTTTACTTTCTTCTTTCTTTCGCTTTCTTCTTTAGTTCTTGGTGAATATTCGAACAACTTGAATTTTGTTTGTTGTAGACTACTGTGTTATAGACTCCTTTTTAGTCCATTCAAAAGTATGGCGTTGCGAGCGGGATACTGTTGGAGGCGTTAGTCGGTAAGACGACTAGATTAGTAGCCGATTAGATTAGGCAACCAACTAATCGGAGATTAGGTCGGCCTCAAATGTCGTGTCGGTTGGGCAAACCAACAAGTAGTTACTCATAACCGTTTTGTAAATCATATATACTAGGCTGTTGAGCCAGTTGAGAAGTTGGTTCAGCTTTTGTATATGTATGGACCCTCATGTGATTCTATAATATAATTTGTTATTCTACTACCTGTTCTTGTCTCTTGTCTATGTATGTTTATATGATTCTTTATGTGTATTATTGGTAACCTATGTGATCTGTGAGATTGCAACATTGGTTCCGTTTCCAGTAGTACATATACGGATGAACATGACCATACGTAGATGATATCAGAGCAAGAGATTAAGAATTGGTGGGAGCGTAAGATCGCAAACTACTTGTAGAATTACGCGAGAAGAAATAGATTGACCATTGCTTAGGCGAAGGAGAAATTCTTCACTGAAACCCATGAGAAGTTTGTAGAGTCGTTGCCTCAGTTGTTGAAAAAAAATCTGGATGAAAAAGCCGAAAGCAACTAAAGACCAAGATTTATTAGAGAAACTGATTCAAGGCGGACGAACAAATCTGTCGGAGTGGTTTGAAAAGATCAAAGACGAATTCTGCGAAGAACAAGCCGTGGAGGAAAGAGTCTCGATCGAAAGTATTGAGAGAAGGTTTTATACAGACTTCACTAAGTAGTTTCTTTGCTCTTTACCGACCCTTTTGTTCAAATTCCTGATCGAGAAGGGAGTGAGCCATATCGTTGAACCTCATCCATCACTAAGCAAATCACCACCAAATTCTAACTGGATGGAGAAGCAGAAGAAGTGGGAAAAATTCATTACTGAAAGAGAGTGGGAGTACTTCCTAAGCAGATAAACAGAAATATCCGAGCTTTCTAAAGCGTCAGATAGGCTATGGGGGGGTAGTTGGTCATGTGTCGGGGTAGAGTAAAAAGGATTCTATCCGACTGAAGAAAATACCATCACTAGCAATGAAAAGTCAACCTAAGAAGGAAATTGAACGAACAGTGACACACAAAGGTATGTTGGACTTGGAGAAGTTAGAAAGGGAGAAGAGGCAAAAAAGAAGGGAAGAGAGAAGAGACCAAACTAGAGCATTGCAAAGAGGAATGACCACTGCGGTGACGGAACGCAAAAGAAATCCGCCAGAGTCGGGTCATACCAACAGGAAGAAGGCGTGGATGAGGAAGTATCACCCATGGAAGAAGATTTGTGGATTGTGCAGCGAGAAGCTCTCCAACTAGAAATACCCCAAGAGAAAAGACCTCTGTCTCCGATAAACCCGAGTACCCGAATGCAAGCCATTGTCGAGGAGGACCTAAGACAAAGAGCTAGTGAGTTCGATATATGGAGCTGACTAGAGGACGAAGTAAATGATGATAATAATTTAGTAATCCATCGACCGGAGGAAGGAAATTGGGTAACACTTTAGGCATACCCTTTCAACCAAAGTATCCACTTGCTTTACCTGACACATGAAGTATCACCCCCCCTACCAAACACATCTTTACAAGAAACAGAACAGTCGGACTTGCAAGCACACCAATGCAGTTGGACATCGAAAGAAGAAGTCAAACTGATTTGACTACTTGTAGGAGAAGAAACAACAAACAAAATGATTGACGGGAACAAAAGTTCTGTCGACAACAGCTATGAATAAAGAGATACGCAGAGCAGCCCACTACCCCCACCGTCGCCACCTCCTAGAGGAGACGTTGACACCGACATGGGTCACGACTCGGCACATATCCCCCTCTATGAGGGTGACGAAGATCCCAGACTACACCGGTTCGTCTGTGAGTCAACATGGGAGGCCAATCAAGTTACAAGCGAAGAACAACATGTGGCACAGTTCATCGGTGCTTTACGAAAAAGAGCATTAACTTGGTATATGACTTATATCGAGAGAACACCCCAAGCATCCAAAGCAGACATTAAGGCACAATTCTTATCTTTCTCTAAAGCACCAGATGCAAAGCATCTGGTAGCAAAAAACTGAAGACGACATCTCAGAAACTAGTAGAGACCGTCCGAGACTACGATAAAAGATGGAAGGACCTATTGAGCCAACTAGACTATGTAATTGATGAACAATTATTAATTCAGTGGTTTCTTGCAAGCATGTCACAGAAAATTCAACAGCATATAAGCTTGGAGACATTTAAAAAATATGAAGACGCACTGACCAAATCTCTGCAGGTAGAGATGGATGAGGATTTCCCAGCATATCCCATCGATACTAGGCTGGATGACAGTTGGAAATCATGTAGAAATATTTGAAAGAGATAAACCGCAAAAATCAGGATGTCCAGTGCACAAAATGCTCCACGGCTGGACACACTAAAGATAATTGTCGACAAGATGTTTGTTTTATTCAAACAAAATGCTTCTGCGACATTTGCCAAGAACATGGAGAGCATACAATGAAAGATTGCCCATACAACATGAAGAATGACAAAGAATCTTGGTGCGCAATCTGTGAGTTAAAGAGTCACGCAACGGTCGACTGCCACTTGAACTTGAAGAATCGACAAAACTATCAAGTAGTCTACCAAAAAAATGCAGTCACATATAATAATGATAACATTCCAAGGAGTAATGATCAAAACGATCTGAACAATCAAAGATATGAAGGCCATCGATACGAGCGTCGGGTCGACAATCTTCGTGGAGGATTTGGAGGTCGAGGACGATTTTCTGGAAATCATGACAATTGACCACGATGACCCATCTAGTGCTTTACATGTTATAAAGAAGGACACCACTACACAGACTATCCATACAAGGATAGAACTGATCTAAAGTTTTTTACTAGTTGTGATGTGGGCGATCACTCACTGAAATATTATCCTGCCATACTTGACAAGATTAATAAAAAGAAAAATGTTAATTTCTTGTTGTGTGTTCAGAAACATGATGTAATGCATACAAAGAACCTATATATAGTAACTTGACAAGGGATGAAAAATCAGAAATGATAATCCACTTATAAGCAGAATTAAAGAAAAAAATGATTATCCTAACCCAACAAAGCAAAAACAATTATATAACGATGCATCAAACATGTTTCAGGAATTTGCTAGATAGGAAGCAGTCGATGGTAGATGACAAAACACACTTAAAGAACTATTTAGTTTAGTACAGAATGATAGATCAGTGTCTCAATTCATTGACTTATTATATGATATGAAGCACAAAAATAATACAGATAAACAAACTAAAAATATATGCAGTTTGAATAAAAAATACAAGAGTGATGCTGACCCACTTGTCAATCTTGAAATTGAAGGATACCAAGTTCGACGAGTCGTTCTCGACTTTGGATCCTGAGTGAATATCATGACAAGAGATACATGGGAATAGTTGAGAAGACCTCGACTAAACGAATCAGGCATATACCTCAAATTAGCCAACCAAGGACTGATCGAACCCATTGAGGTTTGGAGAAATGTCGATACAACGATGAAAGGCACATCGACTAAGATCGACTTCAAAATTATCGACCCTAAGGAAGGATCCAGCTCCTTCCCAACCTTGGTAGGTCGACCATGGGGAAGAAAAATGAAAGCATCAATATCTTTAGACAAGAAAAGAATAAAATTAAAAGGGAATGGACAAAAAGTTATTGTCCCCATTCATCCTTCCCAAGGCGAACCTTGGACAGAACCTATTGATGAAGAAGTCAACATTCGACAACTATACTAAATACACAATAATGAAGACTATAATGAACCCAATATTTATGGTGAACTTCATCTAGGGAACCAGGACTCGGTCGAATATAACTCAGATGCATAATTATACAATTGGGAGATTGAAAATTATGAAACACAAGCAAGAGGTTGCTGGACCATTCAAGCTATCCAGAAGAAACCAACCCGACAATGCTTTTCTATATCGACCATTCCAAATATATTTGAGAAAAGAATAATGGAATACCCCTCATCAGCACCAATAAAAAAAGATAATAAACGAAGTATTCGGTATAAAGAAAGAGAATCGCCAGTTCTTCATGTATAATAAGTCTATAAGAACCTATGTGAACATGGACGACTTCAAAGCCTGGTCGAAACATTTACAGGACAAGCTGCTTGATGGTGGGACATCCACTAGTCGAGAATGAAAACATGGACAACAGCTTCAACTTTCTTTGTAGAAAGGTTCGAAGGAAGGAAACTAACAAAATAGGCACAACTACTCGTCTTCACCGAAGGACAAGATCCATAAAATCATATAAGAATATGTGAAACATAGTGGAGAAGACTTGGTTACAAAGATGAACGTATATGGCCACACCTGTTTCCCTCGACATTAGATGACCTACCTAACAAGTGGCATAAAATGGAAGAAGCACGAGGGGAAACATTCTTATGGAATGAACTTAGAGAAAATTTCATTAAGGACTTTAGCTTTATACCGGAAGACGCAAAATTAGTCGAAGCTACAAAACATATGAAAACATTTATACAACTGACTACCAATGAGTCGACACAAAATAGAAGCCGGCCAAATGCAACATGTTATAACATTCGATCCAACAAAATACCATAGTTGATAAGACTCCAATTAGAAAATGAACAAACATATGGGAGGAGATTTCAATGGAAGATCGATCACCCATAAATGATCAAACCAGTTAAAACAATATTCAAAATTGAGTCAACCGAAAAAGACGACACTGATTGAATGACATCAACAGACTTTCCAGCAACATTTTCTCAGTTCAAAGAAGGTATTCGATAGATTAATGAAAGCAAAGCACCAGAATGGATGGACGCAAAAGTAAAAACTAAAGAAATCGACATTTCTAATGATAATAGACCGAAAATGGCAAGAATTGGTGACTATTGGAGCGAAGAACAAACCACATAGATTGTCGACTTATTAAAAGAATTTCAAGATGTATTTGCATGAGACTACAAATACTTAAAAAGGATTAGTAGCATAAATGGGCGAGATGAAGATAGACATCAAACCCAATGCCCGACATGTCAAGAAAAGGCCTTATAAGTTGGCACATAAATATAAAGAAATAGTAAAAAAGGAGATTGAAAATATGCTTACAGATGGAATAATTTACCAGATTGACCAGTCGGAATGGGAAATCCCAATGGTCATCCAACCAAAAAAGCACGACCCAAAAAAACTACGAATATGTGTCTATTTATGTGAATTAAACAAGGTTACCTTAACAGATCCATTCTCGACTCCATATGCTGATGAAATCCTAAACGAAGTTGCAGGACATGAATGCTATTCATTTATGGATGGATTCTCAGGGTATAATTAGGTGCCAATAGCCAAAGAAGATTAGAAAAAGACAACCTTCGTATGTGAATTTGGTTCATTTGCCTACATAGTCATGCCATTTGGTCTAAAAAACGCACTTGTAGTGTTTTCAAGAATAGTTGTCAAGACATTTCAAGAATACATCTACAAAACAATGGTAATATACTTCGACGACTAGACGATCTATTCTATGCTGAAAGACCAATGTAAATGGTTAAGGCTTATGCTGGAACATTGCCGACAAATTCAGTTATCTCTCAATATAAAGAAATGCATATTCTTAACCCCTATAGGAATCCTATTAGGGCATATTCTATGCAAGGAAGGTATCAAAGTCGACTTTGCAAAGATAAAAATTATCCGTGACTTAAAACCATCATTGAACCCAAAACAGGTCAGAGTACTATTAGGACAGACAGGTTACTATAGAAAATTCATTCGGCACTGCTCTGATATGACATACCCTCTGGAAGGATTGTTAAGAGAAGATCAAGAGTTTAACTGGACAAAAGAATGTGATATGTCCTTCAACACATTAAAAAGAAAATTATTCAAAGCACCCATTCTTCGATTCCCGAACTGGTCAATCAAATTTCATGTACACATTGACGCCTCAGGCTTAGTAATAGGAGCAATATTGACACAATCTGGTGAAGATGGCATGGATTACCCAATCATATACAGTAGTAGAAAATTAAACAAAGCTGAATGCAACTACTCCACGACAAAAAGGGAGGCATTATAGATGGTATTTACTCTTCAAAAGTATCGACACTACCTATTAGCTAACCCCTTCATATTCTATACAGATCATTAAGCATTAAAATACCTTATCAATAAACCTTTGCACCATGAAAGAATCTATTGTTGGCTATTGCTATTCCAATAATTTTAATTTGAAGTTGTCGTTCGACTAAGAAAGCTAAATGTCGGACCTGACCACTTGTCGAGAATCGACACAGGGGAGGAACCGACAGGAGTCGAAGATGACCTGCCAGATGCACATCTCTTCTGAATAGAAGTTGTTCCTGCAAAGTTGGAAGAAATAGCTCAATTTTTGGAGAATGGTCAAGCACCAGATGGAATGAGCACGAAAAAGAAACAAATTTTAGCCATGAAATCCGCACCATATAGCCTTATTAATGGGTTTGGACAAAGTACTCCGTTGGTGTGTGTTAAAACATGAACGAGAAAGCATTATGCATGAAGCACACTATGGGCCGGCAGGAGGACACTTCCAATCATATACAACTACCAAGAAAATCCAACAATCGGGACTATGGTGGCTGACATTGTACAAGGACTGCAAAAAGTTCATGGCCAATGTGATCGTTGCCAATGACTGGGTCGACCTATGCCTAGTACTAAAATGCCTTTGATATCAGTAAACCCAAACCTCACATTCGAAATCTGGGCTATCGACTTTATAGGTCCATTCCCTGTCCCAGCAAAAAGGACAGGTGCAAGATATATTATAACAACAGTTGAATATGTCACTAAATGTGTAGAAGTAGAACCTGTCGACACCTATTCTAGTGAGGTAGTTGCTAAATTCATATATGAAAACATTATCACTAGGTTTGTCTGTCCTATAACCTTAATCAATGACCAAGGCTCACACTTCATCAATAAAACAATCACAACATTGACAGAATAGTTCAAAATTGACCATCGACGAAGCATAACCTATCACCCTCAGTCGAATAGGGCGATAGAAGCACCTCAGTCGAACGGGGCGATAGAAGCATTCAACAAAACACTGACAAGGGGTCTAACAAAAATCTGCAATACTGACAAAGATAAATGGGACGAGAAAATCCCTGCAATATTGTGGGCGTACAGAACAACATACAAACGTTCGATCGACCAAACACCCTTTCGACTAGTCTGCAACCAAGAAGAAGTTGTTCCTTTACATTTTCGACAATAGACACTGGTGATAGACAAGATCTTACATATCAATGTTGAAGAAGCAAGAAAGGATCGACTAATGCAATTAGCCAAACTAGAAGAACACCGACTGCTTGCTATACAACACCAAGAAATTCAGAAGCAACAATAGAAGGTGTGGCATGACCGAAACATAAAAAATAAGAATTTGTTAGTCGGAGACCTTGCATTACTATACAACAGTCGGGTAAAAGGAAAACCTAAAAAGTTACACATAGAATGGATGGGGCCTTACATTGTCGAAGAAATCAATGCCAACGGATCAGTTTGACTGAGAACATTACAGGGAACAGTATTTCGGAAGCTGCTAAACGGTGCCCGATTAAAACGATACAAAAAATAAAACTTATGAATATATATATATACGAATAAAATAAACGGTTTTATAATTGTTACAAAAATATATATAAAAAAAAAACCCAAAACTTCAAAAAGAGATCGATCTTACCAAGACAAAAATGACTGGAAACTTTGAAAGACGTAGTAGACCACAGTTCAACAATCGACAATTCCACCATCGACATTTCAACGACTGCCCTCACAATCAACATCGACCAAAGGACCGAAAAGTCAAATCAAGCCATCATGATTACAGTCAGAATGAGCGCCAAAACCAGGAAGCATTAAAAGATCTTTCTATAGACCGTCCTGGACCGTCACTTCCACCATTAATACATAAATCGACAAGATCACCATCTGCTCGTCCGATGAAGATTTCTTACCACGTTTCGGAAAAGCAGAGCGACAGATTGTTCAAAACTTTGAGAGCGAAAACCCTATGAGAAAAACCAAACAAGAAATTGACAAGATGGCACCAAAGAGAACCAGATCTGCTTCGTCCAAAACACAAGAGCTAGGATCAGCCGAGACTCCACTAGTAAAGAGATTGCGGAATATCAAGAATGCAAAAGTTCAAGAAACTTCATGGGAAAAATACTGGGTAGAAATTAAGGAGTGGGCATATGAAAAATTAAAAAGAACATCGGAAGGGGAGAAAATCAATCAAAGTACCTTTCTGAATTAGATGAACGCCCCTTTGTCAAATTCATCATCAGTCAGTACCATAAGGGAAAATTTTACTTCGACCAACTGGTGGAGATATACGCTGAAACAATCTTCAAGTTGACCGGACTCTCCAACAGAGGCGACCATGTCCCCCTGGGAATCAAGGAGGGCTTGGTAGAAAGACTGACAAAAACACCATCAAGTAAAAAATCCAAAGGCTTGATAGTCGAACAAATTACCGCCAGCACACCCAAGATAGTGGCAAAAATTATCTCTGTTGGTCTAACAGTCGCAGGTCGTGGATGCAACTTGAAAATTGAAATGATGGAGGCGGTTGATGAAATAGAGAAAACAAGAAAAGTTTTCTATTGGGCTCAGTATGTCGCCGACATGCTGAAGTCCATTTGTGAAAAATGTCAAGAGTCGAGTGGCATAATCAGGTTCCCGTCACTAATCATCTGGATAGCCATCTACCACTTATGTCGAGTCGGGCATAAGCAGTTCCTTGAACCATGCAGATTTCACATGTTGTGCTTCAAGCCATTCTCAATGGCTGGAACCCAACTAGAGCTCGAAGAAGGTAAAGTACTACTGGAAAATTGGTTTCAGAACTTAAAAGTTCAAACAACCAGATGGAGGGTGCCTCAAAACATCCGATGAAGTCTGCTAAAGACAGCGCGTATCCAACTAGAGCTTGACCACACTGCATTCTGGTATATACAGGGGGCAAAAGCAAAAGCAAAGCCTCTCGCCTATTACCCAACGATCGACGAGATCTTTGAAGAATTAGCTGGATAGTTGAACACCAAACTGTCGATACCAGTAAAGGCGAAAGAGACAGATCATCCTATTGAGGAACCTTTGAGAGATCAGGAAAAAGAAGAAGACTATGAACTACGTCTATATATCAGTACCTTCATGTCAGAGGACATACCATCTGCAGAGATCAACACTCTTCAACTGGAAATAGTTCCACAACCACAACCACAAGTACAACAAGCACTAGTATTAACCCAACAAAGAGAGGAGGGTGAAATAAAATAAGATCAACCATAATATGACTACTCAAAGCAGAAGCTTCAATGAATAGCCAAAGAGATTGCTTAATCTTGAAAAAAATACAACAGTCCAGCAAAAGGGAGAGGTAAGCGCAAGCTTATCCTGCAGGATGACTCAAAAGATAAGGACGAATTGTTGGCTCATGCAGCCAACATCATAGAGAAAGCTGCTAAAAACAAGGTATCTGTCGAGGATCAGTTCAAGCGTTTCTTCAAATAGGAAGCAAGACATGCGAAAGCCAAAAAGGTAAAAATTACAATTCCTAAGGGAGTCAAAGTTGTCGACCAAGTTTCCACCCCCCCGCCTCCATCCCCCGCAAAAATAGTTTAAGAGCCAAAGTTAATGACTCTCAGCCCAACCGACTTGTGCAAAAGTGTAATGTCGGAGACGTTAAAAGAAAAAATAAATAAAGACGTCGACCTCCAAAAATTCATCAATTAACTACCCAACTTGTTCCTCAAATCTCAGAAAATCGATACCACCTACACACTCACTAAGCCAAGCTCCGACCGACTAACCCTTACCCAACTCGGCCAACCAATATCAAAACCAAAAGAAGTCAGAATTATCCAGTCGACATTTTTACACAACCCTGATCAAACAACCCAAGTTGTCACAGCCCATATTTCATCTTTCACACCTACCTTCATACCAGGTGATGAGCCAGTCAGAGACTTAGAAGACGATGACCAAGGTGCTACCTTAGCCATCAATCAAGCAATCGACAATCTCTTCAGCTCAAATGAATTCGACGACCCAGCCAACTCACCGCCAGAAGTTGAAAACCCTATATCAACAGAAGGCATGTCGACCACCCCCAGTACCCCCGACCACTCGCCTACCCCTTCTCCACCACCAACTTCAGAGCCTCCACCAGAGCCAGAGCCACCATCTTCACCACTACCAGATACACACCCCACCACAAACCTCAACCAGGAAGCACAAGTTGAAAATCCCATAAATAATGAAGTGCATTCGATAGAAGTCTAATCGACGGAAGAACCGCCAACTGAAATTCAACCGACTAAAGAGCAGCATGTAACACAACAAACAGAACTACATCAATCAGCAATAATACCTACAAGGACAGTAGTGGACTGGCCCAAACACAAGAATAAAAGAAAGAAACACCACCAGTCATCACAGGGACCGGTTGTGATCCATCTTCAATAGTGGGGATCTTAGGGTAAAAAATGTTTAGTAATTAATAATTGTTCAATTGTTCAAGACTGCTCACATTGTGTTTCACTTGTTTGGGTTGTCTTTATGATGAAGGAGAGTTGAGCATCAAGCACTCGCCCCTACAACTATTATCTCTATCGCCGCATCATATTCTTTCTTTACCAGTGCATCCCACAACTTCGACACCCATTGGGAAAACCACAACCATCCGACCTCCAACCCACTTTATATACAATCTTCTCAAGCCAAATCCTTGCTACAACGACCACTTTATATATTGCTTAAGGTTGCATATTAGCGACCAACCTTTTTCATTAAGAAAAAAAATCATTTTTGAACTTGTGACTTAGCAAGGGCTGAGATGTCTAGAAGTCTACTTGGGTGAGCCTATATCCCAGAGGCCACCTACCATTTGAGCTTTGTCACAACAAGTCAATGAGCAACCCTACTCCTTGCCAGTTTTGAACTTGTAACCTCGACAGAAATACCATATGTTCTTAATCATTAGACCCACTCAAGTGCCCTACTTTACTTGAATAATATATTAATAATATAATGATCATAATATTGATGGTTAATTAAAAAGAGGTTACTGATTTAGTGGCTACAATATAATCAGCACCTTACCTACAATCTACAAATCTTATTAAACTAGGATGTTAACTCTTGGATATACAAAGTTTACACTACACCTTAGGGGAGTGCTTAAGGGAATTGATATATTCTAACTTTAGCAAAGAAAATTTGTATTTAATTTTTCCAAAACACGGCTTTCTGGAAATTATACAATTCTTTGTGCATAGAAGTGACCACTTTGAGCGCAACATCAAATAGTGATAAGATGGAAGTTGAGAGATCGATTTCCCTATAGTAAATCGTGTGTGCATTATCGGACTTTCCTTGTGTTGCTTCTTGTTTTTGTATTGTGACATGCAATCACGTCAATCAAATCCATGTCACCAATATCAAATAGGTAGCTTTACCTTGATTTAAAAAACAAACACTAAATACAAAACCATGTTGATATAGGAGTGAGTTAAATTCTAAGTTGCGCATGTTAATGAGAGTGAAAGAAATATGATTTTGTCATGATTTTAACATTCTTAAATGAGTTTGGGACGTTAAAATAGGAAAAAAATAATATTAACTTTTAATTTAATTCATTAAAAGTAAGATTGTTTGTAAACGTATGTGAGAACATAAAATTATTGTAAACGTATGTAAGAACATAAAATCATAAAAGTAAAGATTGTTTGTAAACGTATGTAAGAACATAAAATCATAAGAACGTCAAGAGATTAGATTTTGCAAAGGTATGAGTAAAGTATGTTGAGTGGATATGTAAAGGTATGAGTAAAGTATGTTGAGTGGATATGTAATTGTTAACTTTTTGGGATTATATTTTTTTATTTTAAATTCAATAAACAATGGTTTGTTTGAAAAATATTTAAAATTTAAAAATTTATCAACAATACTTTGTCGAAAAATAGAAGAATGACATGAAACCAATTATTGTATCTAAATTCCATTGCACAAGTGATTTATTTGTGAAGGTGGAGTAACAACATGTATCGAGTAAACATGAGAAAAAAAGTAGGAAAAATATATTGAATAGTAAAATATACCAAATATTACTAGAATTTAATAATGCACTTACTTAAGGTATACATTAGGCATGGCATCTAATAAAGGTTTCTAATAGGTTTAGTTGTAGGTATGCATGGATGTGGAAATATGTTGTGATCACAAGCCCTATCCTACCCATTCTCTAAAGAGTTTCTTTTAGTTGTATCTTTTTATAAAATATTCTCAACGAAGGAACCAAGTTGGGCCAATATTTGCAACAACTAGAACACTATATATTGAATGTCCTATAACATAGTGCATGTAGGTGAAATTTGTGCATGAGATGTTAGGATATTTAGACACTTAGGAGTTAGTTAAGGTCAACTTAGTCTAATCTATCTCTAGGTAAAGTGGGTTTCTTTAGGTAATTTGATCTTAGACAAGCCAACTAGTGTCAACTAGCTCACAACTCCTTAGTGAGGCTAGTTAACTTGGATTTTATTAGTTAAGTGACGTCAACTAGTTCATAACTCTTGAGTGAGGTTAGTTAATTGAGCATGCACAAGCTAGGCTAGTTAACTACCCCATAACATACAAGAGAGGTGCACTTATGGAGTCAACTAGTTGACAATTGGAAAGCAAGGTGTGCTAATCCCTAAAAAAGAGGAGGGCTACTTCATCCCTATAAAATAGGAGGGTGCGTTAGTTGCTAAAGGTGAGGAAAAGGGGCTCAAGTGAGCCCACATGATTGCATATACTCCAACACCCCTCACAAGACTAATTGAGGTGAGTATGATGCAAACAAAATGTGTCTCGACCAAAATGATGGAATATTAGGTCCCCAAGCACAATAAAAATCCTCATGAAGTAAGGAAATAAGGAAAACCACTTGGGATGCCCCCTGCCAAAAAAAGAATGATGAAAAGAAGACTAGCAAGTCTCCACCACTCCCAATTGTCCCCACAAGTCTCCATACCTCTGCGTTGTGGAGGACTTAGTGAATATGTCTGCAACGCAATCCACTTATGGATAATACTTCATTGCAATAACTAAATCATTCATGATCCCTTGAATGTTGTGCATGTGTTTTTCTATGTGTTTGGTGCTCTGGATATGTACTGGATCTGTGAAAAATTGAACAAAACTCTTATTGTCACACCATTTGATAGTAAAATGATAGTAACTATAAACTAAACTTTGTAAGAATACCCTGTAACCAAATAGCTTGTGTAGTTGCATTCAATGCTCCCTTGTAATCTACCTCCACGAATGATAACTTCTTTCATGGCCAACGTATATGCCTTGAGCCAAAGTTGAAAACATAACTAGATTTGGACTTGAGATCAATGTCATTGCCAACCCACTCTAAATATATATAACCAAAAAGATCTAGTGTGAAACTTGCAACATAGTGAATGCCAAATCTAGGATTTCCATTCACATACTGAATAATTCTCTTAGCATCTTTCTAGTTCATGAGGCTCCTGCATGTATGTTATAGCATTAAGTCACTTAGTGATGCTAAAAATCCTCCTACATCCCCCTCATACATCAAATTGAGAGAAAAATCCTTCAAATAAACTCATTTTGGCTTGTGTACATGCTTAGTGATTGAGCAACATGTGCATACGCGTGTTACCCTTGAGCAACACATGTACACCTTAAATTTGAAAAAAAAAATCCACATGTGGTTGGACAGTTGGAGTTCGTTCTAGTCTCAATTACACCAAAACCAACCACCTAAACCCCTCACAACAAAGTATAAAACAAGCCTCAAATGGAAGGATAGGGACCAATCACCAACATAGAAAGTATATGCTGGAGGAAAAGAATCAAGAGTTTTCCTCAAGGCTTTTACAATACCCTTCCCCTTAATCTTTCATATATGTTGAGTCATCCTTGCTTCTAAGAATTAGTGGGAATATCCCTACTTCATCATTTTTACTCATTGTTTGAGGAAGTTCATGGAAGAAGTCTTGTCAATGGCTTGGGCACAGAGAATCTAGACTGGTGACAGAGACACCTCATTGAAGATTCAGGTATACCTTGTACGCTTTAGTTTGTCTCTTGATTAATATTAGATCACTCTTTTTTCCTTTCCCCCAGAAAAATCTTGTTTATGATATAACTTGTTTACATATGATGTTTTGAGTGTTGAGCTATTGTAAATTAATGCAAATCGGTTTACTTTGTTTAATTAAGAATCCAAGTTGTTTCTTTTATCATTGTTACTTGATATTCAAAAGCATTTGAGAAGGGTGTTTGCTTGTTTCTTGTGTGCATGAGCATGATAATTCTAATGACAATCAAAAGACAAGTATTGGAGACTCACACCTGTTAGATTTCAACAATATGAATCCAAGTATATATACTTTACTATCTCTTTGGATTCAATCTATGTTGACAAAGTAGGATAATAGAGTTATATATTCCTGATCTATGATAGCCCTGAACCCTAGCTATTTAGGTTAGTTAAATCCCTTAACAATGTACCTGGAAACTAATCCAACTACAAAAGAGAGGTCAAGTCTAGTGTGAGTGAGGTAGAGTAGACTCCCAAACAAATTCTTGTACCTAATACTGTCCACCAAAGGTGTAATACCCCCATCCTGAAAATTCACGCCATAAAGAAACCTAATAAGTAGATCCTAGGCATACTTGGACTATGCCATCTTGATCCTTGAATCATACTGGTTGATCTCAAGTCCAAGGAAATTGTGCAACAATCCCATATCTACCATGGCAAACCTGTAATGCAATGCATATTTTGTTGAAGTAATGGATGATGTTAAGCTCCATATAATAAGTAAATCATCTACATAAAGTGTTATCAATAACAAGGAGTCCACCTATCTTTTCATCCACACATTCAAATCTAAATGGCACCAGGAGAATCCCTATGACAACAAAAAAGAGTCCATCTTTGCATACCAAGCTTAGGGTGCTTACTTGAGGCCATACAAAGAAGAGATTTTATGTAAGAGGGTTCACCAACCTATAACCTTTGGGAGTAAGATATTTGGATTGAAGCATGCACTTAGCCAATTCTTTCAAACATCTATCTTCCTCTAATCTACACCATTGTATTGGGGTGTATATCGCACTATGTGCTGCAATTTGATACATGCTTCTAAACATAGTTGCTTGAAATATTTATTCACATATATTTGCCCCCATTATATGTGTGTAATCTTGATCTTCTGCCCTAATTGATTTTCTACTAAAGCCATGAAGTCTTTGAGGCATTCAAATACTTGGAATTTCAGCTTCAAAAAATACACCTAGGTAAATCTAAATCAATCATCGGTGAATGTCAGAACATACCTTTCCTTGTTATGGAAAGTAAAGGGAATGGTCCTGTGATGCCACTATTGACAAATTCAAAGGATGAAGATTCTCTACAAGCCTTCTCCTTCTCGAATTTGTCTTTAGGATGTTTTCTAAGCATGCAACCCTATAGAGTGGTGGTGATTTTGAGGGACTTCAGCTTATTAGCTCTCCAAATGAAACCCATGGTAAGAAAGGAGGAGGGTGAGGAAGAGAAGATGAGGAACACTAGTAAGCATGTTAGGCAAACTTCTCAACAATTCGTAGCCATAAGACAAGTGATCTGAACTCCAATTGATCAAGATAGAGGTAAGGGTCCTGACATACATACTTCTACTTGTGCATTTATTTTGCAAAAACATGTATAGTTTTATGCAAAGTGTAGAGAACAACATTCTGAGGAAACTTTAAAGGCATTGGAAGATTTGGAAAAGGTTGTAAATGACATAAGAGAATGTGATGAATGAGATCTTTGTGCATGTGCTAGGTCTTTTGTGAAAGATCCTTGCCAAACTAGGGGAAAGATACAAAACTTGAACATCTCCGATTTTTGTTACAATAAGGAATACATCACAACGAGCTTAGAAGAAATGACCATCAATTTACAGAACATTGGTAAACATTAACAAGCTAGACTACATAAGCAATGAGTTCAACAATTTATTTGAAGACCAACTTCTTCATTACATGCACAGTCATGATGGGCTCATTTCATCAAAATCTAATAGAGCTCTAGGAGAACCATCGAGAAGGGAGAAATATCGTTTTAGTTTTTATTATTTCATGTTGGCAGCTGCTAGTAATTCTGTTTTATGTCAGTCTATCAATTATCAATTTTGCCATTGGTTGTAGTAAATTTTTTGTTATGGAAAGCTTAAATATATGTTTTTAAAAATAAAATAAAATAAACACAAATGACAAGTCCCAGACAATCCTATAGTCCAGGTTTTAAGCTTCTTTGGAAAACACTAGTTTAGCTAGGCTACAAACTTTCCCTGTGGCAAGTCTTTTTGCAACAGTGTATTTTTAACTAAATACTTCTACACACTTCCCAAAAAAATAACATTATTAAAAAGAGCTGGTTTGCATAAAGATAGTTCTGAAGGAATGTCTCATTTACCCTCAACCGTTGAATTCCTACTGGTTTCTCTTCTGATTAATCTTTGTGATGGAATGATGAACTTTAAAGAGTGTAACTGTT
>LPNX011165822.1:381976-449500 GCA_001517045.1 Pseudotsuga menziesii | reverse complement strand
ATGATGACTTGACCATCTATGAATGCAACTCTCATTCCTTTTGCATCCAATGCTGATATGGAGAGAAGGTTCTTCTTGAGTCCTGGCACAAACAATACTTCTTCCATTGTTAGAGACTTACCCAAGTCTAATTTATATGAAGATTCTCCACTACCTTTTATTGGATATTGGTAGTCATCTCCTAGCTTCACCTTGTGAGGTTATTCATGTTCTGACAGTCTCACAAAGGATTCCTTGAATCCAGTCATATGTTTGGAAGCCCCACTGTCTATAAGCCAATCATCACTTCCACGAGTAATGTTACCCATGAGAGCGGAGATCAAAACATATTCATCCTCGCTTGAAGAATCTTCACTTTCATATCTAGATCTTTTCTTGGATGGTTCATCATCCTCTGCAGCATGAGCATGATGTCTTCTTTTGTTCCTCTTCTTCTTATGAGAGTGACCCTTATTCTTAGGACAGTCTTTTGCAAAGTGTCCTCTTTCATCACATGTATAACATCTCAATTTTGATAGGTCCCTTCTAATGTTATCTCTATGATGAGGATCCTTACCTTTGGAGTAATGAGGTCTTCTTTTGCTTTTCTTGGAGTGGACTGTGAGAGCTTGGTCTTCACTTCCCATGTTCTCTTCTCGAGCTACTATCCGTGCTTCTTCTTGAGAACATTCTTCCCATAGTCTGCTGAATTTGATTAACTTCTTTCTAGCACAGATTCCTTGGATGAAAGAATCCCATGACCTAGGAAGGCCATTCAAAGTAGTCATCACAATCTCTGCATTCTCCACTTCTTCATCTGCAACTTCTAATTGATCCTTGATCTGAGAAACCCTTATGAAGTAAGACTAGATGGTCTCTGCATTCTGAATCTTCACATTCTTCAGTTGATTCCTCGAAGTCATCTTCCAATTTATGTTCTTCCCTTCAAACAATTTGGTTAGGGCATCAAACATAGCTTTAGGTGTCTTGAGAGAGGACACCTGTGGGATAAGGTGATCCTTGATAGAATCAACAATGATCCTCTTTGCCATAACCATCTTCTTCTTATGTAAGGCCTTTGCCTCATCTCCCTCTGGAACTGGAACCTCCTCATGAATGTAGGAGTCTAATTTATTCTCTTCCAGGGCTAGGGAGATCCTATACTTCCAAGCTCGGAAGTTATCAGCTCCCTCAACCTTTTCATCAAGCTTGGTATGATGAGACATCTTAAACTGAGAATCTCAAATGGAAATACAAAAGATCTTAGATCTTACCAGGTCAAGATGTCAGATTTGAAACTTGAGCTGAAATCCTGCAGAGCTGGTTCAGGAGCAAATTAGGGTTTTGCTTTTCTGGAGATTTGTCCACCCAAATGCCTTGAAATTTGTCCCTAACTTCGATTTTGGGGAGGAGATCAATCCAGGCCTGGGCTCACTGAAAAATTCCTTTTCTATGAAAATCCCTAATTTCCGGCAGTAGTGTCGGGTCCAAAACTAAAAAACCTCAGAATTGGATTATGCTTCGACAGAAAGATGTGCCCTAAGGAGGAGAGTTATTCCACCTTAATTTTACTGAAAATCTGTGGAGGAAGATCCACAAACTAGGAAGCCCTAGTTCTCGCAGCTGCACAGTGTCTTCTTCTCAGGTTAGCTATGATACCATGTTAGTTTTTCAACATTAAGCTAGCATTATTAGGATCTTTAACTGAGAGAATAACATGTACAGCAATCAAACATAAGAGACAATGAACACAGTGTTTTTCCTTGGGGAAACCATAAAGGAGAAAACCCCGCAACTTCCTCGGAGATAGAATCATCACCAAAACAGTAAAAGCCCCAAAACAGTAAGTGATCTCCCGACAGCAGTAATCTTCTTCTTGTCTAGCCCCAGTATCTTCTCCTTCCTCAACTATGCGCTACACATGAGTGTGGATGACTTGTGTGATAAATAGAGACTCCAGTTCTCTATTTATACTAATCCCGACATGACTAAACCCTACTAGGGCCGACCTCTACTAGGAGAGTCTAATAACCCTAGTGCCCTGGACCTGCAGGGACTTTAACCCTTAGACAATCGGAGGGTTACCCACAATGACTTGACATGACTTGTTTACATTATTGATCCTCCCGATCTGAACATCGGGGCATGACAATATGACTCAATTACATTATAGATACATCCCAAAATAAACGTCAGGTTACAATACATAAGATACATAGATGAATACATTCCGAAGTTACAAATACATCAACATTTTCTAAGCTTTTGTTTGGCACTAATGGAAATATCTAAGCTTTGGTTAGGAGGTTTGAATAAGAGGTTATGAGTCTAATCAAATTCCGGTGTGTAACTCTACTAAAAAATTTGCACTCTTTATCAAAACTCTTGTAAGCCCCATCATTTTCCAAATTGAGAAGCTTGACAACAACCATTGTGCCATCATTTAGATCACCTTGCCATCATTTAGATCACCTTTGTACACTTTCTCAAAACTACACACTCTTAACAAGTTGGCATCACTAAAATCCTCTACTGCAGTGATGAGCTCTCCATAGGATATTCTTCAATGCCCCACTTTTAAGGATGTCGAAACCCCTATAGGAATATGCCTCTTGGGATTTTGTCTCCACAATATTCTTAGAAGCAAAAATGGTACAATAGTGACTGCAACAATAGGTATGATAACTCTATTCAGACGTGAAGAAATTTTTGTTGATTTTTCTGAGCAGCTTCGAGAGCCATTCTCTTAGGAGAATGGAGACACCTGGTTTGGGATTAGGGTTTGGACTCAACCTAGAGTTGAGTGACCATTCTGTTGAATGGGGATATCTGGTCCGGGACCAAGATATGGAACCAGTCCAACACTGGGGGACTCAACCTTGAGTTGAGTGACCATTATGTTGAATGGTTACATCTGACCAGGATGTGGAACCAGTCCAGCACTGGGGGACTCAACCTTGAGTTGAGTGACCATTCTATTGAATGGTGACATCTGGTCCGAGACTTGGATGTGGAACCAGTCCAGCAGTGGGGACTCAACCTTGAGTTGAGTGACCATTTTGTTGAGTGGTGACATCTGGTCTGGGACCAGGATGTAGAACCAGTCTAGCACTGGGGAGAGCTGAGTGGAAACTCTTTCAATGGAGGAACCTGGTCAGTTACCAGGATTTTTCCTAGTTCAGGACTAGGGACTCAGCTTGGGATTGAGGGCCATTCTCCAGAAGAATGGAGGTGCTTGGTTTGTTACCAAGTATTTGACCTAGTGCCAAATTATGCAGCCTATGGCTGAGGCACCGGGTCTGTTACTAGGAAGACACTATAAGCCCTAGACCAGGTCTAGGCATGTGTGACACTCTAACCCTCGATCAATGGGCTTTGTGATATTCTCCAAGGCTTAGCTACCCTTGGTTAAGACACCTTAGTATCCGATCTTGGCCTCACACAGAGTGTGAGATAAAAGCTTTAGTAATTCTCTCTGTTTATGATGATGTACTTTGAGTGGGGATTAAAGACCACCTTGACCACTTGTATTGACCACAGGGCACTTGAAGAAGGCTAAAGCAAAAGTCAAAAATACATAAGGACCCTTAGTACCACTAAGGTGTCAAAGTGAAAGTGCAAAAAGACCTTTAGTACCACTAAAGGAAAAAGTCAAAGTGAGAAAAGAATAAAATAATAATATTTTGTTCTTTTGAGTTTTGGTCCACTTACAGGTGACTCAAACGATATAAAAGAGGATCAATACATTTCATTATTACACACTTTGCTCTCATAGGTGTAGCTGCTCTAACAGAAGAATTTGTTGGTCATTTGAAGAGGAGGTTTGGTGGTTTTTCCCTAGCATGGATGAGTTTATCTAGGGAATCCACACTTGTTCAGTAAACCCTAAGCTACGGTTTGGGATGATTTATTGCAGCAACCTTCTACCTTCTTTAGCTGCTAGGGTTTAACCCTACCTCTTCTCCTCTTCACAGCTACCTCAACTTCTTCATGGGTAGCTCCAGATTGGTCACAGGCAGGCTACTTTCACCTCATAGCACCCTCTCTCCTACATGGGAAGCCTCCTAAAGCTCGGCCCCTCTGCATACATCTTGGATAGGTCCTAACAGGGCTTAGGGCACTCATGACTAGCCCTTTGGATGCTTGATAGTGCCTTTAAACACTTACGGCCAGCCCTAACAGAGCTCGGGTTGACTAGTAGGGCACGGGCAAATCCTCTGCAGCCAACAGACAACCTGTTGGTGCCTTCGGGAAACCACAACAAGCCCAACAGGGTTATCGGGCTGTAGCAGCACACCCGGGAAACATAAGCAGTTTATCGGGCAGCTGCTTTAGGCTGTCGGATAGAGAAGCAACCCTTTGGGCAGACCAACAAGCCCTCCGAGAAACTAGCAGGCCCTCCGGGAAACTAGCAAGCTCTTCGGGCAGTATTGCAGTAGACTGGATAAGCTCGAGTAGACCCAACATGAATTCCAGGCAGGAGAAAAGGCTCAGGTAGAAGCCTGGGAAGGTCAGTAGTAGATTCGGGCAAATCTACAGAGGTTCGGGCAGGGAAGCAGCAACCCGGGCAGGTCACGGGAAGGTAGAAAGAAACTTCGGGTAGGTAGAAAGAAACTTCAGGTAGGCAGAAAGGAAATTCGGTCAGGAAAAACAGAAGTTCAGGTGACCTGCATTTTCTGGGCAGGAGAGAGAAAGATTAGGGAAGCAAGCCCTAATCTGCTAAAAGCCCTAATTGGGCATTTTTGTAAACTTGGATTATCTTCTATGTAATTGTGCATCTATTGAACAAACCTGTTAGGGTTTGAGAATTCATTGCAAAACTCAGTCATCTCATTTACAAGATGAATTACTAATAATTTTAGGTTTTTTTCCTTTAAAGGTTTCCCCAGTGAAAAACTCTTGTGTTCAGTGTGTTGATGTTGTTTTACTACACTTGTCATTTGTTACCAGTTAGTCTACAATTTTTTTAAAGTATTCATGCTAATGCTAAAATTCAACACTTTTATGTTTGTGCGCATAGCATGGTGACAAACTTACCCAAGGTCCACATAGACCAAAGTTTCCCATAAATGTTGTGGCACCAATATTTTTGAAAACCATGGCTTTTGGGACTTCTCTTGACAAGTTGTTGAAAGAGAAATTCAATTGGCTGAGCATTTTGAGATTTTCCAATGACAGAGGTATTCCACCTAACAAATTGTTGGAGGAGAAATCCAAGCCTTGAAGACTTTTGAATTTCACCGAGTGACATTGGAAGTGGACCTTCAAGTGCATTGCAAGAAAGATTAAGGTATTCTGGTTCCTTGTAACTTCAAGCCCCCCTAGAATGTAACCAATTAACTTATTTGCAGAAATATCTATAGCTAGAACCATAGTCATCTTGCCTAATCCTATAGGCATATACCACGTAATAAATTGTATCAAAGGTTGAAAGACAAAGCTAAATTTGCAAGACCTGGAACCTCAGGAGGTATATGCCCACCAAAACCTGTATGATAGGTCTAGATCTAGTAAATTAACACATTTCCCTAGATTTGCAGTTTTTTTACCATATAATTGGTTCATACTAAGATATAGATCTCTTAGCTGTTGGAGGTGGGAAATAGAATTAAGAATCCAGAGAGATTATTTTTCTCGATATCTAAGAGCCCTAAGTCTTTGAGTTGTCGAGTTTCCTTCGGAATATTTCCTTGAAAACTATTACCTCGCATATATAACCTTTCCAAGTTTTGAAACATATTAAATGAAGACGGGATTGTCCCGCTAAATTTTTTTTTCTCTAACACAAACAATGTTAGACTAATTAGCTTTCCTATCTGTGGAGGTATTTCTCCAACTAATCCATTGTGGTCCAAGTGTATGTAGTGCATTTCTGTAGAGACAGGACAAACGTCTCTCGAGGTCTTTGGACAATGCTAATATTTGTAGGGTGGAACAGTTAGTAAGAGCAGTAAGAATAGGCAAACTCGTGGTGGTGTCACTAACCAGTTGATTCATGCCTATTAAGGCGATAGAGTTGTGTCAAATTACCTAACTAAGACTTTTGTGAAACATGCTGCTCAACCTAGGGGAAAGATACAAAAATTGAACATCCAAGAGTTTTTTTTGGGTACAATAAGGAATATTGCAGTGAGCTTCGAAGGAATGTTCCTCCATTTAGAGAATAATGGTGAATATCAATGAATACTAAAAGCAAGCTAGACTACCTAATCAATGAGTTCAACAATTTTAATACCAACTTCTTCCTTGCATCCACATGATGAGCTTATTTCATCAAAATTGAGGGAGGCAAAGGGGAGAAGAATTTGATAAAGTTCGAGGAGAATCATTGAGAAGGGGAAAAAATGTTTTAGTCTTATTATTTCATGTTGGAAGCCAGTTAGTTCTGTTTGTCTATCTATTTTCCCATCAATCGTAGTAAATTTTTGTTTATAAAAAGCTTAAATATATGTATTTTTCCAAGAGAATACTCTAATGATAAGTCCTAGACAATCCCATAGTCCAGTTTTTAAGCTTCTTTGAAACACAATAGTTAAGCATCAAACTCTTTCCGTGTCATGAGTCTTTTTTATCATACTATAATTGTAATTTAATTGAATCCTTTTAATCACCTACCAAAAAAAAATATCATTAATAAAAATAGATGGTTGTGTATAAAATTAGGTTTGACGGAATGTTTTTGAAGATCCAAACCATTTAAGGTACAACAATTAATCGAAAAAAAAATTTCTTGTAGTTGATCCCAAAATGTCTTCCTTTTCATTCACTCATCAATTGCGAAGCCTTGACAACCCTCGAAACTCCTGGTGGTTTATCTTCTGATTAATCTTTGTGATGGAATGATGAACTTTGAAGGGTCGTTTTTATTCTGAAATTCCTGGTGGTTTCTGCTTTTGATTAGTCTCTATGGCTTTCTTCAACTTGTAGCATTGAAACGTTAGGCAATTGTCAGTTTCTTTCCCAAAACACCGAAGGCAGAAAAATTGCCTGGAACTTTAAGCACAGCATGGGCAATCATCCTTTCAATCATACTACTATCCTTTCAGAGTAGATTTTCTATATGTTGCATAAATTTATGTGCTTCAAAACATTAAAGAAAAAAGAAAGGCATTTTATTTTCATAATTATTAAAATAAAATAAAATAAAAAAACATTATAAGGAGAGGAAATCATTTATGAAAATACATTTTCATGCTTCAGATTACATTTAGATCACTGGTTAGCCATCCAAACTTATTTCTTGCTTGGAAAAAGCAAGCAATCCTCATCACTTGGAGTTTTAGCTTGGGAACCACCCTGCTTAGCTATATTTTATACAAGAACTTTGGAATTCAATTCTCCGGGGAAAAGACCAACAACTCTTTACAAAGTGAAGGATCCTGAAGGGAGACAGTTTGTTGAGAAATGCTTGGCCACTGTTTCCAGAAGGCTTCCTGCGAGAGAGCCTTACTGGACCCATTTCTCTAGACTGATGAGCATGGCTTAGAATATTCCTTTTCCAGATTAGATTTCTCCAGAGATGATGTGGGGAAGTTGGCCCATTATTGAGAGAACCTAGCATTGAAGCTCTTCAAAATGGTAATCATAATGCACACCAATTCATGCATTTTGTGTATCCTTTAGCAATAATGGGATTTATATCCAGTATGAGAAAAAGAAACAACAAAAGGTTGTACCTTTTCCATAATACTTCGGAGAGGAGAGTATGTCTCACAACATGGATTTCATTGTCCAGGGAAAGAAGAGAGAAGATGACACAACCATTTTAAGACTTCGAATTGCAGACACAGAAGGTAATGAATCTTATATTGCTTTTGCTACTTCTATCAACTAGTCTTTATTCTATAGTTTCACCCATGTTAATATCACAAATTTCAATACATCTTGCAGGTTATACACTCAATGCTCCTTTACATTAAATTATGATGTTGAAGAACTTTGGCTTTCACTTGTGTTAATGCTCCTTTACATTAAATTATGATGTTGAAGAACTTTGGCTTTTGCTTGTGTTGTTGTGAGCAGTGCTTGTACTAGCCAGCAAATGTGTTATATTTGACCGGAATTTTGGAATCCCAACAGTTCCCAAAAACATCTCTTTGATGTTTTGTAGTTGGCCCACAATGTCAATCATAGTTATCCTTTTTCAGGAGATTCCTTTGTGCAGAGAAAACCCACGTGTATGAGGTGACTAAGGCAATTGAGCTCCTTATCATCTTCAATGCTGGTACTAGCCCTCGATAGATTCCTATCCACAACTTCCAAAAGATGGTTTGGAAAACTGCTACCCACCCATTTCGGCAAGTTCACTCCTTCCACAAACATGTTATGGGTGGGTTTCTTTATGGTGAGCATCTCCAATAGAATTATTCCATAACTATAAACGTCACCTTTTGTTGTGGCATGTCCACCCAATCCATATTCTGTATTCAAATATCCTCACCATAAGGTTTCTAATTTACAAATTTAAATAAAAATAGAAAACTCATGATATTGCCTAACATGCTATTTAGCTCAAATAATACCTGGAGGAATGTAGCCTGCAGATCCCTTGAGTGCATGTGTGGAAGTGAGCTAAATCCTCTAAATTTGCAAAACATATGGTAGTGATGCCAAAATCAATTAAATATGCTGTCATATCTTCACCTAAAAGTACATTGCTGGGTTTTAGATAGCAATGGATCACTTGCACAAAGCAATGGTGATGAAGATACATCGTGTCATGTGCAATGTCTATGGCTATATTCAACCTTTGAATTAAA
The DNA here is from genome assembly GCA_001517045.1 of Pseudotsuga menziesii. Classification (NCBI taxonomy): domain Eukaryota; kingdom Viridiplantae; phylum Streptophyta; class Pinopsida; order Pinales; family Pinaceae; genus Pseudotsuga; species Pseudotsuga menziesii. Next base: position 440,762 of record LPNX011165822.1, on the reverse strand, counting down.
TTCAAATTACTTTTCACTTTGCCATCTGGATATAATCACTTTTCTAAGCTTCCATTTGGCATTAACGGAAATATCAAAGCTTTGGTTTGGAGGTCTGAATAAGAGGTTATGATTCTAATCAAATTTTGGTGCCTAACTCTACTCAAAACTTTGCACTCCTTATCAAAACTCTTGTAAGCCCCATCATTTTCCAAATTGAGAAGCTTGACAGCAACCATTGTGCCATCGTTTAGAACCCCTTTGTACACTTTCCCAAAACTACCCACTCCTAACAAGTTGGCATCACTAAAATCCTCCGTTGCAGTGATGAGCTCTCCACAGGAAGTTCTTCAACGCCCCACATTTAAGGATGGCGCAATCCCTCTAGGAATGTGCCTCCTGCAATTGCAATTTCGTCTCCACAGGATTCCACATGTGATGCACTTTTATGTTTGTGAGCAGAGCATGGTGACAAACTTACCCAAGGTCCACATAGACCAAGATTTCCCATAAATGATGTGGCACCAAGATTTTTGAAATCGCCGCCTTTTGGGACTTCTCCTGACAAGTTGTTGAAAGAAAAATTCAATTGCCTGAGCATTTTGAGATTTGCCAATGACATGGGTATTTCACCTGATAAATTGTTGGAGGAGAAATCCAAGTCTTGAAGACTTTGAAGTTCATTGAGTGACATTGGAATTGGACCTTCAAGTGCATTGCAAGAAAGATTAAGGTATTGTAGTTCTTTACAGCTTCCGAGCCCACTTGGAATGTAACCAATCAACTGATTTGCAGAAATATCTATAGCTTGAATCATGGTCATCTTGCTTAGTCCCATAGGTACATGACCATGTAATAAATTGTTTGAAAAGTTGAAAGAGAAAGCTAAATTTGCAAGACCTGCAACCTTAAGAGGTATATGCCCACTAAGCCTATTGTATGATAGGTCTAGATGTAGTAAATTAACACATTTCCCTAGATTTACGAGTATTTTGCCAGATAATTGGTTCACATAAAGATATAGATATCTTAGCTGTTGGAGGCTGGCAATAGAATTAGGAATTGGTCCAAAGAGATTATTTTCCTCGATAGATAAGAGACCTAACTTTTTCAGTTGCCCAATTTCTATAGGAATGTTTCCTTGTAAATAGTTCCCTCCCATGTATAACCTTTCCAAATTTTGAAGCATAGTGAATGAAGATGGGACTGTCCCCCTAAAAAAGTTACTCTCTAGCTCAAGCATTGTTAAACTAGTTAGGTTTCCAATTTGTGGAGGTATTTCTCCATCTAATCCATTGTAGCCAAATGTGTGAAGTTCATTTCTGTAGAGAGACGACCGATAGAAAAGGACAAACGTCCCTTGAGGTTATTAGAGGACAAGTCTATTTTTTGTTAGGGTGGAACAGTTAGTAAGAGCCCTAAGAATAGGCAAGCTCTTGGTGCTGCCGCCAACCGGTTGATTCCCACCTAAATAAAGTATATCGAGCTGCGTCAACTTACCCAACTCAATGGGAACTACTCCGCTGAGCTTGTTATCTGAAAGTTCGAACACTTGAAACTTGGTACAATTGAAGAGGGAAGCGAGATTGCTCCCACTCAACTGATTAAGACCTAGATAGAATTCAATCAACTGGGTGTTTTTGCTACACAACTCCACGGGAATGTGACCAGTCAACTGGTTTACAGCTATATCCAAGATTTGAAGATTGGTGCAGTTAGACAAGGAAGATGGAATTTGACCCGTGAGATGGTTAACATGCAGATTTATTTTTACCGCGTGGCTTAGCATACCCAATTCGGAAGGAACACTCCCGTGAAGATTGTTGCTACCCAAAAATATCGTGCCCAAAGAGGATATGTTTCCCAAACAGGGTGGGACTGTACCCGTCAAATTGTTATCTCCTAAGTCAAAGAGTTGTAGCTTGGGGAGAACGCATAGTTCTTCGGGAACGGGAACCTTGGAATTGATTCAGATACAGGTAAAGCTTCTTTAAGCGAAAGAGATTTACCAGTTGATAGGGAATGTGACCATGAAAATGGTTATTGCTAAGGTTCAGTATTCTAAGAAAAGAGAGATTGCCGCGAAGAGGAGAGATTGTACCTTCTAAGCCCATGCCAGAAACATTGATAGAAACCACTCTCTGTCTCCGCCAACTACATCTAACACCTGTCCATTAGCAAAATGAAACATTTGGTGTCCAAGAAGTGATAGTGGGTAATGAGTGGGATGGATTCCAAAAAGTAAGTGCAGACTTGAATCCAAGAAGAGCTTCTTGATCAGAAGCGTTGTTGAGACGAGGATGGCGATTAGATAACTGGAACATGGAAACCACAAAGGGAATGAGAAAGAGAATGAAATAGAAGTAGAAAAGAAGCAATCTCGTAATATACCGATAACAGCTCTCCATCTTCCCACCCCCTCATCGGAACAGAACAGAATAGGAATGGACTAGTTGGAGACTATCTGTTTATTTACATATTTTCATTTCACTACGCGCCTAACAGAATAGGAATGGAGCAGTTGGAGACTATTTGTTTATTTTCATTTCACTACAGGCCGAGAAGGATCGAGAAATTCAACAGGGAAAGGAACAAATCTTGTAATGGAGTAGGTAATACGAAGAAATATTGTGAAGTCCAAAACAAAGTACCTCAGTCGCATTAAATTAACGAAAAGAAAAAAGTTTCCATTTTAAATTAATCAAAAGAATATCATTAAATTAATTAAAAGAATACCGTCGCTTCCACACAAAAAAAAAAAAACTTTTTTGGGTTGTTTTTCTACGTTAGGTGGTTGGGACAGTTGGTTATTATTTTCTTTATCAAGTACAAAACTCATGAATATATATAGTCATCACACATCATCTAAATTATTAATTTTAAACATTCAAAGTCAATAACCATTGTTCTTTTTAACTAACTTTAAAAAATATATTAAGTTTCATCAATATATAAAAATATATTCAAACTTCATCAATATCTTATTAAACATTTTCTCATATATTAATTTGAAAAAATGAAATTAATAGTCATCATCAATCCATTCATTGAACATCAGAGGACATGATGAGCGCGTGGGATAAGCGTTCACCATGATGAGCCCCACCGCCGTGAATTTTGATTGATCCCATTTGGAACAAAGGAAGATGAACATGTTATTATTTTTTCCTTTATCAAAGATTAGTTTTCTGGCTAATTATAAAATTATTTGTTTATCTCCATATGGAAGGCATCACTGTTGTACCCTTTGAGATTGTCACACCTGCTTTGACGTAGACCACACGTCCCCGATGGAAACCAAGGTACCTAAAGTAACCACTACTAAGGTTAAACTCTTAACCTTTTAGCATATTACTAGCTTATTACATACAAAACTTTATATTACTGGCATACCTTTTTTGGGGATTGATCTCACTACGTATCGTGGTTTTACATTGAGTTTTGATTGATCTCATTGGGAAGATAGGAGTAATAAACTTTTGAGATAACCAAATTAGAGCTTTTTTTTTTCCGAAAAATATTTTTAATAAATTTTTTTATAAGGAAACCTAAGTATGTTTCACCCATTAGCGTATACTAGTGTGTATCATCTAAAAGGATTCAAATCAAATATTCTTTGGCACATAAATTTCTAACAATATTGACAACAACCAATTGAACTAACCCTATTACTATTCTCAAATAAATAAAATAAAATATAGTATCTTTCTTAATAGTCCATAAGATTTTTGCATAGTTTTTTCTTATATTAATGTTTTTACTAAAATTGTAAAGTAATTTAATAAAAGTAATTTTAGCGACATTAATAAAATAGAAGATAAAAAGTAGTTTTTCTTTAAATGCTTGGCCTACAAAAACAATAAATCTAATTGTCAAAACAATGAGCTACATAACTTGTTAATAACAATTAGGGAATTTAAAATTTTCATTTCGAAATTGTTTGATCATAGAAGGCATATGATTAATAAGTAATTATTATTATTATTATTATTATTGAATTCAAGTTTATTTTTAACTTTATTAATTTGCAATGTATACATTATTTAATATAAAAATGGGAGGACTGCGTGTGAGATCTCTATTAGCAAGTCCAAAACTCAAAAGTCGAGATTGGATTATGCCACATAACTATATTTGGAGACATATTTTTGTGTTGTACCAATGTTAATGTTGTTATACAAAGTGGGAAGAAAGAATATTCTATTGTTGAAATTATGGCATTGAAGTTTTGACATCCATTTATGATCCAAGTGGATCTCCCAAATGAACGAAAATTCAAAGTATTCAAAAGTTGATTAGAGGTACACCATGATGTAGAGCTCGTTGAGAGCTTTTTCAGCGATACTCATTTCATCAAAAACAGACTCTGAATATGAAAGATATCGTGTTCCAAAGTTTTGACACGTGGTTTGTATGGTGCTGATGCAACACATCCACAGAGCATCATGTGGCGAGAAGAGATGACGTGACAACTTGTAAGTGTTGAGTTGGCGATTTGAGTTGGCATCCCAGTGGCAAGGTCTATTTTCGACTTCTAAATCGAAACAATCGAGAATCGAGAGTCGAGATGGATTTTGCAGAGGTTGATATGCCCCTGCCGACTTCAGACATTGAGATCAACACACTTGGACCGACAGAGTCGGGGTCAACAAGTCAGATTGGCATAGTTGAGGACTGCACATCGAAACCAACAAATTGGACAGATCGACATAAGAAACATATTGTTATTTTTGTTGTTTGGAAGTGCCAACTTTGACTTTCAGTGTTGGGATCGACATGGTTGGAATTGGCCCGTTGGGAATTGACGATAGAGGCTAACAATTTGTTTTGGATAGAAAACATATGTAGCTCAATGGAAATGATTTTTTCAACACAACTGTGACATAGATGTTACTTGGGATTTCTAATCCTTGATTTGCAATTTTGCCTCTAAAATTATGCCTTTGATCGTGGAATGGATCTTGAAGGATAATCTAGGCATAGAATCAGATTTCCTACCCAACAGATGCATCACTTGCAGATCCAGAAACCAACCAATTTCTATTTAACCATGCAACTTGGACATGGATAGGGGGAGAGAGCGCGACATAGCGACAGAGACACAGACAAAGAAAGAATTCGTTGAGCAATCAATTTCAAAAAGACTATCGAGCTAAAGAAGATCAGAGTGATTGTGAGAAAATCGATCACTATGGTCGATGTCAGTGCATGAAGCTGTAAAAGTGGTTCCAAGGTGGTTCCTTACAACATAGGAGACAAGATCTTAAACAAGGTGACAAGGGAGGTCCTTGGCAAGGCTAGTTAAGCATTGGTGTAGTATGTAAGTAACATACATGAGCTCTAAGAGTTCTATATAAGTTTGCAACATTTGAAGCAATTACTTAAATCGGACCCATTATAACATAGGACCCGGATACGTAGGCCTTTAGTGTCAAACTCCGTTATCAATTGGCAATCTTTAGTTTATGGTTTGCATTTGTGTTGTCTCTACATTCTGTTGTATTTTTTAAATTTCCATTTTAATTTCTTCTTTAAAGAGCTCATCTTTTAAAAATCATTCACATAGAAAAGGAATTCATCGTTAAAATGATCATGTAATATTCATATCAAGTTGGTATCAAAGCTTTATTAACCCAAGGAATTCTGAATGTGTGAATGCTTACTAGGGCCAAGCTTTAAGCAGGTGAGGGAGAACTTGATCCTTTCAATGCAGAAATCAGATGTGTAACTGGAAGGAAGAAAATGACAAATGAAAATTATGGAGCAGAGGAGGAGAAGGCTTTTCGTAAGGTTTTCTACCAGATGGAAGACACGGTAGAAAATTTATTTATTGATTATCAAAGGAAATTGGAAAAGAACATAAAGAATCATATGAGTGCAACGACTAGTACTTCAACGCATAAAGGTAATGGAGGAGAACCTCCAAAAACAACACCATCTTCATCATCATCTTCTTCTAGTGCTAGTTCTTCCAATACTTCAACTAATGCACACAAGAATCATTTTGAAAAATATGATAAGGATACAACATTATTAAAGCTTGATATACAGTATAATTCACCCAGGTTTAGTGGAGAAGTTAGTGCTGAAAAACTAGATGTTTGGGTTAGGAAAATAGAGGTTTATTGTAGAGTCTAGAAGTTGGCAGGAAATGAAGCTAAAATCTAGTTGAACTCACTTTGACTTGGAGGCACTACTCTTGTATGATGGGAGAGCAAAAATCAAGAGGATATGCTTGTTAAAGGTAAGGTTATTTCCTCTTGGTATGAGTTTGTTTCAACATTGAAATTTTTTTTATCCATCAGGGTATAAACAACAACCTATGATGGAGTGACAGAATTACAGACAAAGTAATGGACAGATTGTTCAAGGCTATAACAAGAGTTTAGAAAGAGGGACTTAGTGTTGGGTATTTCTCTCTATAATCGGGAAACACTTCTTAAGTACATACATGGATTGCATAGTTGCTTAAAACATACAATCCTGATGTTTAATCCTAACAACTTGGATGAATGTGTGCCTAAGCCACCTATATTGAGTCCAAGGGGAAGAATACTGCCGACAAATTTTCTAAGAAGCCTTTCAAACTAGGAGAAAACAAGTTTAAAGGTAAAGAGAAACGCAAGAAAACAACTATCGTGAAGAAAGGAGGTGATAAACCTACATGCACACATTGTTAGAAAAAGGGTCATGATGTTTCCAAATGCTGGAAACTCCATCTAGAACTCAAGCCATAGAAGTTTCAGAATAAGCAGGAAGAAAATAAAACTACTGCCACTATCTAGCATGATTTGGGATCAGACTCTAGAGATGAGACGAAAATTGCAGTCACAGGTTTACATGGTAAATCTCTTTCTTATTATAAATATGAATATGTTATTAATTAAAATAATGAACTATTTCACATTAGGATGATTTATAAACATTCCAAAATTGATACTTTATTTGATAGGGATCACAAACTAAATTGATTTCAGAAGAGATTGTTATAAATCTTGGTTTAGAAACTAATCCACATCCCAAACCATATCCACTTGGGTTGGTTTGTGAGAATGCACAACTTAAAGTTACCAATCAGTGTAGACTTAGGTTTTCTATAGCTTATGGATTTATGGATGAAGTTGATTTGGATGTGGTTCCATTAGAGATATATGGTATTGTATTAGGAGGTTCTTATCTTCATGACAACAAAACAATCTTTTACAGGGAAGAAAACATATATCATTTGTTTAAAGATGGAGTAGAATTCATAGTAAGATCCCATCACATAAAGACAAATCTATCACTTGTCTCTGTAGGACAAATGAATAGGATTGTAAACACCAGCAAGAAATTTGTGCTCGTGATTGTTAATCCCAAAGAAAGTGATTGTAATAATGCTTTTGAGGGATGTGACCCTCTGCATAAAATTGATTTGATTAAACTTGTTGTTGATTTTGATGAGATATTTTAGGAGCCACAAGGATTACCTCCTAAGAGAGAGGTCCAACATGAGATCCAATTGTTGTAAGAAGCTCCATTGCCTAACCTTGGTTTGTGTAGGTTATTCATCATTGAAAAACGAAGAGGTTAAAAAACAAGTATGAGAATTGGTTGAGAAGGGGTTCATCTATCCCAGCTCTTCACCTTGTGGATCACCCATAGTACTTGTTCCAAAGAAGGATGGCACATCACAGATGTGTGTTGATTTTCGAGCACTAAACAAAATCATAGTAAGGATTTGATATCCTCTTCCTCATATTGATGATCTCTTGGATCAACTAAAAAATGTCATTTACTTCACTAAGTTAGACTTGTGAAGTGGTTATCATCATATCAGAGTTCATGAAAATGATATCTAGAAAAGTGCTTTTAAAACTAAACATGGTTTGTATGAATGGATGGTTATTCCTTTTGGGCTTTGTATGCTCCAACGACATTCATGAGGATTATGAATGACGTATATAGACCATTCATTGGTAACTTTGTAACAATCTACTTAGATGATATTTTGATATTTAGTCGAGCATGGAAAGATCATGTCAAGCATGTAAGACAAGTCTTAGATGTATTAGCAAGGGAGAAATTGTATTTAAATATTTCTAAATGTGAGTTTGGGAGAACATCTTTAGTTTATTTGGGTTACATTGTAGGGGGTAGTGAACTAAGAATAGATCCCTCTAAGGTTGAGGTCATTCAGAACTGTCCCACGCCAACAAATGTAACAGAAGTTAGAAGCTTCCTGGGAGCAGCCCAATACTAGAGGAAGTTTAGTGCTAACTTCTCACTTATTGTTTATACTTTACATGCTTTGAAAAGTGTGAAACTAGATTTTAAGTGGGGAGGCAAAGAGAAATAGAACTTCAACACTTTGAAAGAGAAAAGCAGTACATCACCAGTACTTGCATTACTGGATCTACTAAATCCATTCGAAAATGAAACTAATGCTAGTGGATATGACATGGGGGAAATCTTAATGCAACATAAGAAACCTATATGCTATCATTCTGAAACATTCTCTAAAGTAGTAGTTAACTATCCTACATATGATAAAGAACTATATGCATTAGTACAAAGTGTGAAGAAGTGGAAACATTATTTAATGGGTAAAAAACAATCATACATAATGATCATCAACCCTTACAATATCTGCAATCACAAACTAAGCCACAATAGTCACAACATTTTAGATGGATGGGATTTCTACAACAATTTCACTTAGTCATTAAGTATGAAAGGGATTTCAGAATAAAGTTGCAGATATGTCATTAAGACCTCCAACAAATGCATTGATTATTTTGCCAAATAGTCTATTGTCTCATGACAGTTACATTGAACTATACACATAGGATGAAAATTTCAAAGATGTGTATGAATCTTTAATGAATGGCACACAAACTAAAGAATTGAACTATCATATTAATGATAAGTTGTTGTATCATCTTGGCAAGATTTGTATTCCACAGAGTGAAACTGTGGATGTAATTAGAGAAGCCCATACTTTTATTATATCTGATCATTTTGGTGTAGGAAAGACAAAAGCTCACCTTTAAAGGTATTTTTATTGGCCTCAGATGGATGAAAATATATCCAAATATGTAAAGGAATGTGTTACGTGTGCTACTAGTAAGCAACGTAACACAAAATTGTGCTTGTACACCCCACTCCCTGTACCTTCTCGACCATGGGAAAGTGTGTCTATGGATTTTATGGGAGGCTTTCCTATGCATAGGAAAGGTCATGATTACTTGTGTGTGGTTGTGGATAGGGTCAATAAAGTATGCATTTTAATGCTTGTAAAAAGAAGGTTATAGCAGATTTGACTACTCAATTATTCTTCCAGAATTTTTGGGTTACCCACTTCCATTGCATCAAATAAGGATTCCCATTTTATTCGGAAGATTTGGCCAACTTTGTGGGAACTTATGGAATCTGTTTTGAAGAAGAGAACCACCTTTCATCCACAAATAAATGGCCAAACTAAAGTAATCGACTGCACAGTGGTACAATTACTTTGAGGATATTGTGCAAAGCATCCTAACCTTTGGAATGAGCAATTGCATTATATACAACATGCCTACAACCATGTTATCCACTCTTCTACTCAAATGTCTCGATTTGATACATGTTTTGGGTATTTTCTAGTCTCCTTTAGAATTTGTTTATGGGAATGATTTTGTGGAAGATGGACAAGTTGATGTAGACAAAGCTTTGAAGTTCATTCAATAGATTCAATTGATACACCATGTAGTACAAGAACAATTGGAGAAAATCCAATCCAAATACAAGACAAGGCATGGCAAACATTATGTAGATCATCATTTTCAACAAAGACCGACTTCAAGGTGAAGGTAAAAAGCTTAAACCACTCAGGTATGGACCCTTCACAATCTTGGATAAATTCAGTAATAATGATTTCTAGTTACATTTACCTCCATATATGCGAATGTATTTCGTTGTGAATGTGGAAAATTTGGAATTGTATGAGCCTCCAATGATCATGGATCAAGAGGAGAATGTTCATGTTCCTTTTGTTGATGACTTCGCACCTGAGTATCTTGATAAGTTGCAAAAAGATATCATTCTTGACAAGAGGTTAAGGACTTCACGAAAAGGAGATGTGGAATATCTTTGTGTGGGTATTAAAGGAATGCATCCAAGTAAGGCACAATGGATAAAGACATAAGGTGAGGGAGATGTACCCTCACCTGTTTATTGAGTAATTTCAGACTTTTTAAGGTGCAAAAATTTCTAGTGGGGAGGTTTGATCTAGGTGGATCTCCCAAATGACCAAAAATTCAAAGTCTTCGAATGTTAATCAGTTGTATACCATTGTGTAGAGCCTGTCGAGAGATTTTTGATGATACTCGTTTCATAAAAAATGGACTCCAATAATGAAAGATACTGAGTTCCAAAGTTTTGACACGTGGCATGTATACAAAGAACCATGCGGCAGGCAAGATGACATGACAACTTAAAGGTGTTGAGTTAGCGATATGAATTGTTATCCCAATGGCAGGGTCTATTTTCGACTTCCTAATCGGAACAATTGGGAATCAGGAGTCGAGATGGATTTTGCAAAGGTTGATATGCCCATGCCAACTTCCGAATTTCGACATTGGGATCAACATAGTTGGACTGGAACAATCGAGGTCAGCAAGTCAAATTGGCACAGTTGAGGACAATGCATCGGAATCGACAAATTGGATAGATCAACATCAGAAACATGTTATTTTTGTTGTTTGGAAGTGTTGACTCCGATTTCCAGAGTTGGGATTGGCACATTGGGAATCGACAACGAAGATTAAGAGTTCGTTTTGGATCAACAATGGTTGTATATCAATGGAAATGTGTTTTTCAGCAGAACTATGTCCATGGATTTTGCTCGGGGATTTTTGGTTTTGATTTGCAATTTTGCCTCTAAATATATGCCTTTGATCGTGGAATGGATCATGAAGGATAATTTGGGCATAAAATCATATTTTCTACCCAACGGACGCAACACTTGCGAATCTAGACACCAATCCAATTGTTATTTAACCATGCAACTTGGACATGGACAAGGGGAGAGAGCGCGATAGAGCGACATATAGAAAGAAATAGAAATAATTCATTGAGCAATTGAATTCCAAAAGACTGTTCGAACTGAAGAAGTTCAAAGTGACAGTGAGAAAATCGATCATTGTGGTTGATGCCAATGCATGAAGCTGTAAAAGTGATTCCAAGGTGGTTCCTTACAGAACATGAGACAAGATCCATACAACGTGTCAAGGGAGGTCCTTGGCAAGGATAGTTAAGCATTGGTGTAGTCTATAAGCAACATACGAGATCTTAAAGGGTTCTCTATAAGTTTGCATAGTTAAGAATTGGTGTAGTCTATAAGCAACATACGAGATCTTTAAGAGTTCTCTGTAAGTTTGCAACATTTGAAGCAATTAATTAAATCGGTCCCATTGGAAGCTAGAACTCGAAGTAGGCAAGCAAGCTTGTTGTGGTTTAGGACGATTTCATACATAACCTAATAAGAAGTAGGCAACGTATTATTGTGACATAAATTAATTGATCTATTTATAAATCAATAAATTCTTTACAACTATTTAGAAGTTTCACTATCAATGTAACTCTAACTAATATAATATATGCATAAAAATTACATCTTTGTTATACACATAACTTAAAATTCTCAACAACTATTTAGAAGTTACACTACCAATGTAGCTCTAACTAATATGATATCTACATAAAAGTTACATCCTTATTATACATATAACCTAAAAGTAAGAATAATTTCTAAATCGTCACTCTATCCATAACCATCCTCCATCCTATCAAACAATAATGTAATTAGGAAAATTGTTCCAGAAGATGAGCATTCCAACAAATAAATTAACTAGCCATTTTTCTAGCTCCCTAAGTAAAGATTCAATACTTACCCCACCAACCAATAGAAAATTTAAAACAAATTCCCTTAGAATCAATGCAACAACATAATACTAGTTATTATTCAATACACATGTACTTTTCCCACAAACCAATAGAAGATTTGAAACAAATTTCCTTAAAATCAATGCAACAACATAATACTAATTGTTATTCCATACACATGTACTTTCCCCACCAACCAATAGAAGATTTGAAACAAATTTCCTTAAAATCAATGCAACAACATAATACTAATTGTTATTCCATACACATGTACTTTCCCCACCAACCAATAGAAGATTTGAAACAAATTCTCTTAAAATCAATGCAACAACATAATACTAATTGTTATTCAATACACATATACTTTCCCCACCAACCAATAGAAAATTTGAAACAAATTCCCTTAGAATCAATGCAACAACATACTACTAATTGTTAAGTTTTTATCAGGGTGTGTACATTTTCATAGAGGTAAGCTAATTACTTTTTATAGAGTTTAATACTCAAATCATTATGAAAAAAATAATAATAGAAAAAAATGTTATTAAATAAATTAAAAAAGACAAACAAATAACATGACCTATGTAATGTAATAAAGTTTTTGCATAAAGCACTATTTTTGGTCTCCGTTGTAATATACGTGGAAAAATTAGGATGGAATGCGACCCAGCGACCATTTTCCAATGCTTCCGTCATACTTGCAAAACCAATCCACTTGCAGAAATAAAGGAAAAATGCAATAATCCGTTCAACAATAGACCACGAAGAGTTACAACCAGCTCGTGACTAGATGTCCCCGACAATGAAGAGGGCATAGACTTTCATTGAGACTCGCATGGAATTATATAAATACAAAAATCATCGCTCTATTGTTTTGAACCACCAATCCCATACAAGGAGTTATCAAGAATCTATCAGTCTCAGTTTTTCATCGATTCTCGTGAATCATAAAAGAAATAATGATTTTCGATGGAGCAGTATAAGCGTTCACCAAATCGCCCCCGACTCGCCGGAATCCGGCAGATCAATTTTGGTGTAAGTCATACGTTCAAGGAATTAAATCGTAAATTTAATCATTTCGGTAGTTTTAAAATGCCCGATTTAGTATAGAAAGAGCTAATAAGATTAGTAGAATTCCAAAATAATGAAATAAACAATTTCACAGCAAACATTTAACTGATTTTAATAAAAAATCGGCCGGAAAAACGGGGCGATTTGGTGGCTGTTTATCCTACGCGATGATGTTCACTCTTCTTTCGATCACCATTATTATCAATCTACCTCATTGCTTCATAGTTTTTCATAAAAAAAAGATGATTAGATTATGATTTTCATATGTTGGACCACTTTAAGGTAAGGTTGCAAGTACTTATCAATCTACCTCATTTTTTTATACGCTCTCATGGAATCATAAAAGAGATCGTGACTCTACCAAATAATAAAATGAAATTACTTATTTTAAGCATGTCAAAAACTAACTTCCACAATGCCCGTGCCCATCCCTATCAAATTGGACTTAGATCATCACATTTTATTTCCACGATATCATCACCAATCCATTATTATGTAAATTGGACTTGCTTTAAAATTAATGATATGGTGTTTTAATGTCGCACATTATTTTAGAAAATGATTTACCATTATATGGATTTTTTTTGTTTATTTGTTGAATTTTGTTAGCATATTGTTCTAAAAATGATTTAGCGATGTCTAAATTTCTTGTTTTTTTGTATTGAGTTGGTTGTGAAAGTAATGCACATATTAGGCTTAAATTTATTTTTAATAAGTCAAAGCATTTTTATTTTGAAAGCTAGTTTGAACCTTAAGCACGAGATAGAAACATGATTAATGGCTTGGACAGATTGTCCAAAATTATGGTAGGTTGGGGTAAAATTATGAAACTTGGAATCAAGACTTTTGATTTGATGGTTCCACTCCCACTTTTCATGATTCTAGGCAATCCATGTAAGCCAATAATGGCATTTCTACTTTGACAATGAATGAGCCGTTTGTTGCACTTAGGTTGTCAATATTTGATGAATGGTTGTGCACCAACCATCCTATAGGACAATTTTACATTCACCATTGTGACCAAACCCCAAATTGAAGAAGTAGACATTCCATGACCTATATACGAAAGATTTATTCACATTTATACAAATCTATGCCCAGAGTTTGGAGTTTGCTAGTTGGCAAATAAATATAACCTATACAGAATGCCAAACATACACGTTGAATAATAACAATGCATAGTTCATTTCTCTGAGAGGAAAAACATCGCTAGAGCTTCAAAGATTGGAGCAAAGTTAGGTTTATTCATAGGTTCTAGAGTTTTCCAGTGCTTATTCACAGTCCTTGCAAGGGAAGCCATGGCTTTCTTGGAATATGATTTCTAGATAAATATATAGGTTGATCAATCAATCTATCTATATAACTATTTATATTTAGATATATTGATAGATTGATCTATAGTCCTATCTATTTATTTTTATGCCCATGTATGGTCATATTCACACATACACACACACATAAAACCTCATGTGGAAACCCAAGGGATGCTTCCCCATATTCGTGGATGGCATCCCTAGTAGGAATACCATTGTAGAGTAGTGTGTCTCACGTAGGGGAATTTGAGCTAGGCATATATTGGCATGAATGTATCTAAATGTCCAACAACATTGGCGACCAGTAATTGAGCTAACCCATTGGGCTAATACAAAAAAAACTAATTTAATTAGGCTCCAAACTCTTTCCCTCTAGGTAGTATTTTTGTAGCCTTATGCATTGCTAATAAAATCCTCACTCTTACTAAAAATACATTAATACAAATGGTTTGTTATGCTTAAATAATTGAAATTATGTGACAATAAATTATAAATCTTAAAATATAATCAAAGTCTAAATCTTCAAGTAAAAAATAATTGTGCTACTCAAATTTACTAAAAAAATCTCTAGGAAAATAAGTTGTCTGACCTAATTTCTTATAGATGTATGAAATTTAGGTGTCCAATCTAATTTCTAACAAATTTGAGAATAAGGTAATTGTGTCATGTACTAGTTAATCTTGTTCCACAATTTTAGCTTCAAAATGTTGGTGTGAAGGAGGAAAATGTTAAAAATGCCAAAAAGTATAGAAACCATGATCATTGACAACATGTTCTTTCTCTTTATTTGGATTCATAGCTTCATGAATGGCTATAGAAGCAAAAGTGTTGGTTTTATATTTAATATCTTAAAGCGACTACAAAGTTTTTTTTTTTGTAGATTTACATCGTTTAAAAAACAAAAATATTTATATGGTATGAACTACAAATAAAACAAATTGCAATGCATTTTATTGTAGATGTCATAAGATTTGCATGCATAAGGGTCTCTTACTACAAGGATAGGGGATTTTATAGTTGTAGAAACATTTCGTTCCCCATGGCATATGTGGTAAATTTATTTTTCACATTTACATGCACCCAATAACAAGCATGCATAGAGAGCAAGATGGGAATAAGACTAACAAACAAGTTGCACAAATAAAATGAGGGGAATAACCTCAAACTACATGGAACTAATGCCAATTAACTCAAATTACTATATGGTCTAGTGATACAATCACTTCTCCCTTACAACACACTTGAATGTAGAATATCTTTGGCTTTCACTAGTGATATTGAGTAGTTAATGCATTTCCCAACAAACATGTGCTATTTGATTGGGACTTTTGAATACCAACAATGCCGAAAAAATGGTCTTTGAAGCATTTGAGTGAGCCCACATTAGGCATCACAATAGATATTTTGTGTGAAACAAACCCACACTTATCGACTCACTAAATTAGTTGAGGTACTTATCTTCTTTGGTGCTAGTACTAGTCCTCCTCAATAAAATCTTGTCAACCACTTTCTCTACTCAATTTGGAAAACCACTAACCACCCATTTATGCAAGCTCATTCCTTACACAAACATGTTGTGGGTGTGATTCTTTCTATTTGACATCTCCAATAAAACCTTTCATGCTATAATGTTTAATACCACACTTAGAACTCTAGAAAAAATAAATCTAACATTGGTGGCATAAAATACATGAAGAATTAAGCGAAAACATGGATACAATGAAGTTTGTGTTTGATTGACCATTCACGTGGTTGTCACGTGTCCGTAGTGAGGAATTCGTAAATTCTCTCGAATTATCAATGTCCACGACCCCACCCGCATGGAATCAAGTTACCTAATATCTTATCTTATGCCCGAAGAATGAATTCAACGATTTGAATCTACCAATAATAATTTCTTATAGGTACAATTATTTTGGACCACTAATCCCATTCAAAATCTCTTACCAAATGCTTACCAATCCACCCTTTTTCTTCGTAGACTAGCATAGAACTGTAAAAGAAATAATGATTTCCACCACTCTTTTAAACCACCAATCTCATTCAAGTTGTTGACAAGTACCTACAAGTGTACCCTATTTCTTCACAAACTTTCATGGAGACTTGCATGGAACCATAAAAAATATCATCACTGCCACCACTATTTTGGACCACCAATCCCATTCAAGCTGTTAACAAGTACCTACCAATCTAGCCATTTCTTCATAGACTCTCATGGAATCATAAAAGATATAATGATTCCCACTACTCTTTTGGACCACCAATCCCATTTAAGGTGGGGTTTCCAAGTACTTACCAATATGCCCCATTTCTTCATAGATTCTCATAGAACCAAAAAAGTGATCATGATTCCCACCAAGTCATAGTAACAAGAAAGAATGACTTGCTTGAACAATGTTATAAAATAAATGACACAATGCACTTGCACATCCAATACAATTGGACTTAATGATGCCATATTTTATTTCCACACTACCATCACCGATCCATTGTTAGGGAAAATTGCCCTTGCTTTAGAATTAATGATATAGTGTTGTGATGTGGCATAATTATTTAGAAATGTATGGATTTATTGTTTTTTTTTCTGTTGAATTTTTGGTATATTGTTCTACATAATGATTTAACAATGTATAAATTTCTTGTTTTTATGCTAAGTTGATTGTGAAAGTAGTGCCCATAATAGGCTTAAATTTATTCTTTAATACGTCAATGCATTTTTATTTTAAAAGTTAGGTTGAACCTTAAGTGCAGGATAAAAACTTCATCATTGGATTGGACATATTTCCCAAAATTATGATAAGCAAGGGTAAAACCATGAAACTTGGAACTAAGACTTTTGATTTCATGGTTCCACCCCCGCCCCAAGGTTCTAGGAAATCCTTGCAATCCAATAATTACAGTTCTATTTGGACATTAGTGTGTTCAAGATGAGATGTTTATTGCACCTAGCCTGTTAAAATTTGATGAATGGTTATGCACCATCCATCCTATAAGATAATTTTAGATTCACCATTGTGATGAAATCCCAAATCGAGGAAGCAAACATTCCATGACTTATATATGAAATATCTATTCAAATTTATGCAAGTGTATTCCTAAAGTTTGGAATTTACAAGTTTGCAAATAAAAATAACCTAAATAGAATGCCATGCAGACAAATTGAATAATAACATTGTGTAATTCTTTTTTCCAAGAGGAAGTCAACACAAGTCTTCTTCTCTGTATCATCTGGATCATCATCAAGTCATCTTCGTCTTCAAGTCATCTTCATCTTCAAGTCATCTTCATTGTCAATTCATCTTCATCAAGTATGGATCATCACTTGATCTGGAGCATCACTGGATCATCATCAAGTCTAGATCATCATCAAAACTGGATCATCACTGGATCATCATCATCACTGCTTCCACTANGAAGTTCTACAGAGCCAGCCCTTTTTCATGTTGGTTGTAGGCCTAGCCTCCATGTAGGTCTTCTTCAGCGCTTATATCTGACCCTAAGTTAGAATGGCCTGTCCAACACTTACAACTGACCATGCGAGGAACATATCCAATATACATGTCAGAAAGGCACGCCCAACACTCACATCTAACCATGAGAGGAACCAATCCAGTCATCTATCTCAGAAAGGCCCAGCACTCACATCTAACCATGAGAGGAACCAATCCAGCATTCATGTCAAGAAGGCTCTGCACTTACATTCGACCATGCGAGGAACCAATCCAACATACATGTCAAAAGGACTCTGCACTTACATTCAACCATGCGAGGAACCAATCCAACCTACATGTCGAAATGGATTTGCACTTACATCTGCCCATGCGAGGAACCAATCTAGCATACATGTTAGAAGGGTTGTGCACTTACATCTGATCATGTAGGAACCAATCCCACAGTCACATTAGAATGGCTCTCAGCCCTAGGCTAAGGATTCCTGGTAACTGACTAGGTGCCTCCATTCAGAGAATGGCATTCAACACTTATATCTGATCATGTAGGAACCAATCCTACAATCAAATCAGAATGGCTCTCAGCCCTAGGCTGAGGATTCCTGGTAACTGACCAGGTGCCTCCATTCAGAGAATGGCATTCAACACTTATATCTGATCATGTAGGAACTAATCCTACAGTCACATCAGAATGGCTCAGCACTTATGTCTGACATGCGAGAAACCAATTCTCTCATCATGACAAAATGGCTTAACCCTTACATTTGACCATGGAAGGAACCAATCCTCTCACCATGTCAGAATGGATCACGGACTTATCACTTCCCCTTGGAAGAAGCCTCGATCTGGAGAACACCAAGCTTCTCCTTGAAGTACTCAAACTTCACTTTGGCCAATAGCTTCGTCAACACATCAGCTATATCTTCATCCGTCGCAACATATTGGAGCTTCACTGCTCCTCTCTGTACCATATCCCTGATCTAGTGATATTTGATCTCGATATGATTCGACTTGTCATGGAACACCGGGTTCTCAGACAACTTCACACAACTCTAGTTGTCGCAATATATACAATTAGCATCCAACTAGGGATCAAATAAATCAAACAGTAGCTTCCTTAGCCATACTTCCTCACAACCAGCTGAACAAGCTGCAACATACTCTGCTTCAGCTGTACTCAGTGCCACACAGGACTGCTTCCTGCTAAACCAAGAGATCACACCTGATTCCATACTGAAGCAACACCCTGAAGTGCTCTTCCTATCGATGGCACTGCCTACCCAATCTAAATCAACATAACCTTCCAGGTTAATCTTTTGATTCACCTCATACTTGAGCCCATAATCAACTGTACCCTTTAGGTACCGCAGAATATGCTTTGCAGCAATCAAGTGAACATGTCTCGGATCTGTCAGGAATTGTCTCAAGGTGTTCATAGCAAAGCAAATATTTGGTCTCGTATTCGTCAGGTACATCAAGGACCCAATCATCTGATGATACATCGTGGCATCAATAGACTCTAATGAAGCAACACTCAGTAGCTTCAGGTTTGATGCCATAGGTGTGGTCATGGCCTTGCAGTCCATCATCCTGAACCTCTTCAGGATCTCTATTGCATACTTCCCTTGTCCCAGGGAGATTCTGCCACACCTCCATGCCTAGAAAGTAGTGCATCATATCCAAGTCCTTCATCTTGAACTCGATAGCAAGTCTCCTTCTTGCAACTTCTATCAGGAACAAATCATCGACATATAACAGGAGCATCATTGGTCTTCCACCTTCAACCTTGAGGAAAAGGTTGGAATCCTCTTTACTCTCAGTAAAGCCTAGAGTCACCAGTAAGCTATCCATCCTATCGTACCATGTCGAAGCTCAAGATGTTCTGTAGTCACTCCCTCTGAAGTGAAGCATCATACTCCCTCTGTCTTTCGTACTCTATGCACTCTTTTCATGAGAAGCCTCGTGCTACGAATCTTGCCTTGTATCCCACGATGTTTCCATCTACTGTATGATGGAACTACGAACTTCCCTTCATGTATCGATACTACATCCCAGACATCTCTCTTGAACTGGTCTTCCCTTTCTTCTTGGTTACTTCTTCATAGCTGGAAGGTTCTCCATCAATGATGTCGCTGCATTCGTCATATTATTCTTTATCTGTCGTCACTTGTTCTTCAGAACAAGTCTCATCCTTCTTTTCTTGTAGGTGATTATGTATGCGATCTTTCCTACAAGTCAAATGAATTAGTTGTATGGTTAGAAACATTTCACAAGGCATATTCATAATGACAAATTCTGATGCATAAATATATGATCATGCAACTATTTTAGCCAATACAACATGCATCCATATCTCACGAAAACTTTTCTAGATGCCTTCCATCTCCATTAGGACAACATTGAGATTGTGCACTAATCCAATATGTCAGCAAAGAGGTTTCATTCTAGATAAGTAGAAATGGAGAGTTGAATAGCACCATGAGCTACTTATCCATCACATGCATATTAGTAGTATACTGTCATTAATAAAAACATTCTATCATGCATAATACATCAACTGAATATAAACAAATGCATAAAAAAACAATATCATGAAATGACAATTGAATACTTATCTTTATTTGTTTCGTGGGTAGACTCCTTCTTGAGCCTTCAACTTTATCATCTTCTTCATTCATAATAGCATCGTTTCTTATCAAAATGCTAAGATGGATAAGAGGTTCTTCAAGATTTGAGTCCTTTGTATTCCTCATCGCTTGAGGGATCTTCTTTGGATGGTGAGAGCTTGATCTTCAGTTGCTCCCATATTCTCTTCTCTTATTATGAGTCAAGCTTCTTCTTCTTCCCAGAGTCTGCTGAAAGTAATCACTTCCTTCTGGCACACATTCCTCGCATGAATGAATCCCATGATCCTGTGATGTCATTCAAGGTGGCTATCGCTACTTCTACATCCTCCACTTCTTCTTACACTACTACAAGTTGTTCTTTGATTTGAGAGACCCGTGTAAAGTATGACTGTATGGTCTCTGCATTTTGGATCTTCACATTCTTCAACTGGTTTCTTAAGGTCATCTTCTGATTTATGTTCTTCCCTTCAAATAGCTTGGTCAAGGAATCAAACATATATTTTGGTGTCTTTAGGGAAGACACTTGTGGTACAAGGTGATCCATGATTGAATCAACAATGATCTTCTTGGCCTTGACCAAGTTCTTCCTGTGTAAGGCTTTTAGCCTCATCTCCCTCTGGAACTAGAACCTCTGTACTTATGTGGGTGTCCAATTCATTTCCTTCAAGGACTAGTGAGATCCTATACTTCCATGCTTGGAAGTTGTCAACTTCACCAAGCTTATCATCAAGCTGATGTGATAGATCACTTTGAAATGAGAACCTCAAATGAAAATAGCAAAAGATTAGATCTTACTGATTTGAGGTGTCCGTCCTGGTTCCGGAGCTCGCTGATCTAGGGCTTGTCAGAGAAACCCTAATTTTCAAAACTTGGAATTTTTCATATCTGATTGGCTAGAAAGATAAAACGCTTCAAGGTGAGATGTCCAATGTACTCCTTTTCTGAAAATAGTGGAGGGAAGCTCCGGGAACAGGAAGCCCTAGTTTTCCAATTTCTTTTGCAGAAATGCTTGATACTGTTTCTATGATATCTCTGAAATTACTACTCCTCTGTGTCTGAAACTTTGCAATAAGGTAGCCTCTCCTGTCCCTATTCCAACACCATAGGTTTCATCAAAATTGGTTTCACCAATTGGGACTTATGATCGTTTTCCCAAGGTGACCTGTTTTAGGACTGTTCAGCATATCGAAGTTGTACGGACTAACACGTGTCACATTTTTATCTTCGGGGTTTGAAACTTATACCACATAAAGTATAGTCCGTGTCCTTTATGAAATAGCTTCAGAAACTTCATTTGGACCTTTGTAGCCCGAGATATAGCAATTCTCCCCAAATGTCTTGTTTAGGGATGAATCCTTGAAGAGACTGGAACCTTAACTTTGAGGGATCATATCTCCTAGAATATAGCGAATATGAGACTGAAATTTGGATACAGTGTAAATAAGGATTTTATATTCGTCCTATGAAAGTTCAACTCCTGAGCGTTCTCTAATCCCTAGATATAGACAATGTACCAAAACTTATCAGTTTTAGTATTTAGGGTTTTTTCAGCTCGGCGTCAAACTAAGGTTTGACTTTCCCGAAGTTACACCCAACCAAAAATATCAACCCATGTCTCTAAACTTCGATTTTGATGAGGAGAGCCATCCTATGCTGGGCTCACCCAAAAATCCTTCTTCTGTAAAAGGCCCTAATTTCTCGCACCAAAAACTGAAAATGCCCGAAATTGAATTCCGCTTCAACAGAAAGATGCGCCCTTTAATGAAGAGTCTTCCTAGCATACTTTTGCTGATGGATTGTGGAGAGAGAACCAAAAAGTAAGAAGCCCTAGCTTCTGTAGCTACACAATGTCTTCTTTTCAGGTTAGCTTTGATACCATGTTAGATTTTTATCATTTAAGCAGTATGATCTTAGGATCTTATCTGAGAGAATAACATGCACAGCAATAAACTCAAGAGACAAGAGACACAAAGAATTTTTCCTCGGGGAAACCATAAAGGAGAAAACCCCACAACTTCCTCATAGATAGAATGAGCACCAATGGCAGCAGTAAAATCCAAAAACATAAAAGATAATCTCCACAGTTTGTTCTCTCTCTCACATTTGAGAGAGCTTCTCCTGTCTCACTCATGCGCCCCAGTGAGTGAGTGTGTATGTGATAAATAGAGAGGCTTGCTCTCTATTTATATTATTTTGTTCACTTGATTTCCACTTCAACATGTTGGCTCCACTTAACAATTACTTACTAGGGTCGACATCTCTAGGAGAGTCTAATAACCCTAGTGCCCCACAACTTGTGGGGACTTTGCCCCTCCGATCAACAAGGAGGGTTAACCTAAACATCATGGTGGGGACTATTGCCTCGACTTACAATAACTCACCTACGGTTGACTTCTCTAGGATAGTCTAATAACCCTAGGACCCTGCAACTATGGGGACTTTAACCCTTGATCAATAAGAGGGTTACCCACAATGACTTTACATGACTTTTTTACATTATTGAACCTCTCGATAGGAACATCGAGATATGACATGAATCAATTACATTATAGATGCTTCCCGGAATAAACATCGGGGTACAATACATAAAATATAAGTGAATACATTCTGAAGTTACAATTACATCAACAATGGATTTGTCAAAAGAAGCGGTACTTGGGGGTTCCAACAAAATTGATGAGGTTCACAAGATGCAAGAGGGATATTAGAGCTAGACCAAGGAAACAAGTTCAAATGAGAAAATAAAGGTAAAGATTAAACACTATTGCATAGAAAACGACATAGAGAATTCGTGCCATGAGGTATCCTCCAGTGAAATTAAGGATTATAGTTAGTTCATGAAGGCTAATGCATCGGTAGACAAGTTTATCCAACTAGCAAGTTTTCATTTTACTAGGAATGCACATCAATCAACCCATTAGGGTTCCTCATTAACTACAACTGAAACTTCATCTTCAAGTGTTCAAACTTTTTTAGCTAAGCCCTCAACGTAGGATCCTCTTCTTGTTCTACATTGGGAAATGATTTTCCAATAGTGTAGACCAACCCAAATGTCCCCACTTATAGACCAAATAGAGTACCTCTTTAGGAATATAAGTTTTGAAGTCTTATATCTACCCTAAGACACATCAACACACACACACATGAACATACCTCATGTGTATGTGTGTGTGATACATATACATATAGGTAGATATGGCACCTATTGGCTTGGAACTAGTTAAATGGCCAACAACTGTGGTGACCACTAATTGGCAAACCCCTTGGACTGATATGGAAAACACTAGTTTAATTTGGCTCCAAATTATTTCCCTCTTGGTAAACTTCTTGTAACATCATGCATTTTCAATAAAATCCTTGCGCTTACTAACAAAAATGGTTAGTTATGCTTAAATAATTGAAAGTATGTGACAATAAATTTTAAATAAAAAAAATAATCGAAGTCTAAATGTTCAAGTTGGAATAATAATTGTTCTACTTAGTTTTATGAGAAAGGAAAATAATGTGTCCAACCTAAATCCTTATAGATGTATGGATGTTTGGTGTCCAACATAATCTTAACAAATTTGAGAATAAGGCAATTGTGTTATGTACTAATTGATCTTGTTCCATAATTTTATCTTCAAAATGTTGGTGTAAAGAAAGAAAATGTTAAATACGCCAAAAAGTATAGAAACCATCATCTTTGACAACATGTTATTTCCCTTTATTTGGATTCATAACTTCATGAATGGCTATGAAAACAAAAGTATTGGTTTTCTCTTTAATCTCTTAAAGCAAGTAGAAAGTTTTTGGTATATTTACATGACTTGAAAAACAAAAATATTTATATGGTATGAACAACAAAAATAAAACCAAATTGCAGTGCATTTTGTTGTAGATGTAATAATATTGATATGCATAGGATTTTCTTACAATTAAAATGGGGGATTTTATAGTTGTAGAAACATTTCTTTCTCCATGATATATGCGGGAAATTTAATCTTTACATTCACATGCACCCAATAACGAAGAAGATAGAAAAGGAGAGGGAAGTAAGACTAATAAACAAGTTTCCCAAATAAAGAGAGGGGAATAAAACCC
Organism: Pseudotsuga menziesii; assembly: GCA_001517045.1. Taxonomy (NCBI): domain Eukaryota; kingdom Viridiplantae; phylum Streptophyta; class Pinopsida; order Pinales; family Pinaceae; genus Pseudotsuga; species Pseudotsuga menziesii. Next base: position 416,336 of record LPNX011165822.1, on the reverse strand, counting down.
AAACTACATGGAACTAATGATCATAGACTCAAATTAATATATGGTTTAGCGATACAATTATCGTTCCCTTACAACACACTAGAATGTATAAGAGCTTTGCCTTTCACTAGTGTTGTTGAGTAGTACTTGCATCACCCAATAGACATGCGATATTTGATTGGGATTTTCAAATGCCAACATTTTCCAAAAAAGTGTCTTTTATGCATTGGAGTGTTCCCACAATGTCCATCATAGTAGATTGCTTTTCAAGAGAATCTTTTATGTAGAACTATGGAATCACTAAATTAGTTGAGATCCTCATCTTCTTTAATGTTCGTATTAGTCCTCCTCAATGAAATATTATTGACCAATTTCCCTACTTGATTTGGAAAACCATTGAGCCACCCATTTTTACAAGTTCATCCTTCCACAGGAATGGTGTGCATCAGATTCTTTCTAGTTGACGTCTCCAATAAAATCATTCCATAGATATAAACATCACTTTTTTCTTGTGACATGTTGTAGTGCAATCCATATTTTGCATTCAGACATCTTCATCATAAGGTTTTTGATTCACTATGTTCATTAAAAATATAATACTCATGAGATTTCCTAACATGTTATCCATTGCAAATAATACTTACAAGATTGTAGCCTACACACCCCATGAGTGAAAGTGTGGGCGTGGAATTCAAATCCTTATAATTTATAAAAATATATGGTAGTAATGCCAAAGTCTAATAAATAAGTTGCCATATCTTCGCCCGTAAGCAAATTGCTTGGTTTCAAATCATAATGGATCACTTACATGAAACAATGGTGATGGAGATACACCATGCCTTTCCTAATTCCAATTGTTATATCAACCTTTTGAATCAAAGTCAAACCACTTTCTACTTCACTGTCAAGATATAACCACTTCTTTAAGCTTTTGTTTTGCATCCATGGAAATATTAAAGCTTTCATTTGGATGTCTAAATAAAAAGGTTATGATTTTAATCAAATTTTAATGCCTAACTATACCGAAAAATGTACACTCACTATCAAAACTCTTATGAGAACCTCATATTTTCCAATTTAAAAATCTTGACAAAAATGATTGTGCCATCATTCAGAACCCCTTTATACACTTTCCAAAAATGATCCACTCCTAACAAGTTGGAAACACTAGATCTATGTGTTGCAGTGATAAGATCTCCATAGCAAATTATTTTGTGCCACACATTTAAGGATGCCCCAACCTCTATTTTGATTGTAATGATTTCTTCTACATAAGGTTCGTAGAAACAAAGATGATAAAACATTGATTGCAATTGCAACAATAGGTATAAAAAAATTCAAAAAGTTTTTATGTTTGCAAGCGTAGCACAATCACAAACTTACCCAAGGTCCATGTATACTAGTAATTCCCATAAACATTGTCAAGGTCTCAACCTAACTCCCTTACTTTGGTAGCTAGTCATTTTATGTATTAGGTGAATGAAATTTGAACAAGACCAAGTAGTTCGTAGTAAATTATTAACATAAAAATGGTCTCTCTATTAATTAAGGCCCACTAGGTAGTTGGTACTCATTAATTATTAACCAAGTCAAGTATTTAGGGTGTAACAACCCCTTTGATTGTGTAGATTTTTAACCTAATTGAATGACATTTCTTGAGATATTTTTATAAAAGAACATGTTTGTTAAGTATATATTCATCAATCTACCATCATATAACTAGCAAAATTAAAAATTGTAATCCAAGGAGAAGAGTTTATACTTACTTGATCGATAACTAGCTTAACCATATTGCATGCAGACCTTGTCATCATCAGTCACCGACTCCTCTATTTGCAACAATAGTTGGGGGGATAACTCTCCACCCAACCAAACCCCAATAAAATATGATACCCTCGATCCCTCAACAATTAACACTATTCCAAACCAAGTGAGGCCTTACTCTTTTCTCTATCAACCTCTGTAACTTGATCTATACAACAATATGCTCCTCCTTAGCCTCCCTCTCAACAAGTGCACTCACAAAAAACTGAAGACTATCCAAACAAGTAATCAAATGACCAAAATTAACCAACAAGACTAAGGCCCCCACCTCTTGGTCTTGGGCCCCTTTTATTACTTAATTTTCATATTTTACTCAATTTCTTAATTTTTGTATGGATGACGCGCTTGTCACCCATGCTCCTAAATTAAGTTAGAAATCACATTTCCTTTTTATTTTTATATATTACTTGAAATATTTTCTATTACTATTTACATTAGACTAATGTCTAAGGTTGTGGTGTTACATACTACCACCATTCAGGAAACATCATCCTGAAGTTATAACCCCATAGAAACAAATGCAAAGACTTACTCAATAAATTTGTAGATAATAGGTAATATAGATTGTATTATTGTGAAGATGAACGATTTATACATATGGACATCCCGCATAAATTCCTCACCTGCACTAATACAATCATGGCACCATAAGTTACAACATGCTCTTGATTAATTCCCTTGGTATCTAATATGCACTCAATCATACAATTTATGCAGATTCAATATCACTACACAGTCAAGCATCAATCAGTCAAATAAGGAGTCAAAATAATAAAGGTAAACCATTCCAAAACTCCCTCCTTCCTTACTCACCCTCTCCCTAAGAATCATACCATCTGCCACCTCCATAATCATCCTTGCCAATACTCGGGATGGTCCTACTTGCCATGACATGGACCCTCCACTATAACTTGTCTATGGATCATATAGTAGGCATGAGAAGTTTCTCCAACCTATCCACCCTCCCAACTTTCGATAAGTATGCAACCACATTGGAGTTAACTAGAATCTAGGACTGATTGGAATTAATTGGCATCTAGTTATTGGTACCTCTATCCCAACATCAAGAACATTATACACAAGGAATATCGAAAAGCTTTCCTATACTCTCTCCTTATGCGCCCTTAATACACTAGCCCCATGCATCAATGATCCATCTCCATATGCCCCCCCCAAACGAGAATACCTCATGCCATGGACTTTTGGTAGAAGAATTAGGATATGTTGGCATATAGTTAATTATTGAGTTTGTACCCCAACCCATAATGTGTTTGTATTAGCCATTATCATTCATATGGTTAAGGCCCCCCATGAAATCCTACAATGAGCCTCTTTACGTTGTTTGAGTGGATTACCTGAAACAAAATTCCATTAACCACAAGTGAACAATGGTTAGTAGTTATTTCCTCAAGATAATAAGATATCATGAAATACGCTATAAACAATAAAGCACCATAATTGGATATCATATGTGATCACAAAGAATATCTCATAACAAGTTAGCATTCACAATAGAATGTATCATAAGCCATCATCATGGAATAATATGCCTCATAAATATCTTTTACTTATCATGAAATACCAACATGAATTTACTTAGCGTTCTTCTCTTTACCAAATCACATGAAATAACATTCCATGATATCATAAAGCACCCTCCTAAACTAAAGGACCATCATGAATCAACGACTTATTATAAAATGAAGTACCATACTAAATATCAACATGAAGTAACAACATATTATAAACTATGTATCATCGGTCACCAAATACCATGAGGACACAATAAAGTACCACAATCAATATCGACATGAAATTACAACATTTCATATACTACATATGTCAATAAATACCATGATGAAACAATAAAGTAATATAATATGTGTCATCTATCACTAAATACCAAGATGAAGCAATAAAATTCCATAGTGAATATCAAACATGAAATATTAAGCATCAAATAGAGTATCACATGCCCAAGTGAATAAATATACTAAAAAATATAAGTAAACTCGCAACACATAGTGTCTGCATTGGATTTTAACTCGATGACTCTAGACTATGCTAATCGTTGATAAGGAAACTCGTTGACTCTAGACTATACTGATCCCATTGGATTTTAACCTATTCTAGGATGTGTTTGCACAATTGTCAAGTTCTCTAGTCTAGTATGCAATATAATTCGACCTGGAAGAGCCCTTCCTAGAAAGCTACAATCTTTCCAGATTTAAAATATGAGAGGGGTATACAACATAATGTATAAGCACAAAAATATGAAATACATTATGCATCCTTCCTAAGTGGGATGGCAGATCTAGCCGATAAGCCATAGGCTTGATCTATTCAAGGATCATGAATGGTCCAAAAAATCTTGGAGCTAGTTTGGCCCCCTTACCAAATTTAAAGGGGCTCTTTAAAGGAATCACTCAATCAAATACCATGTTTCCCTCCTCCTAGTTTATGTCGATACACTTGGCATCATCGTAAAAAAATTATGATCATGCGATTCCTTAAGTCTTTGTTTAATCATGGCCATTTTCTCCTCCATCTCTTAAAGCAGTTTGGGACCCAACATGATCTGATCCTCTAGAAAATCCTAGCTAATAGGAGTCATATAGGGACTATCGTACAATACTTCATAAGGGGCGAGACCAAGGGATCTATGATAGTTGTTATTGTAAAAATAACTCTACCAATGGGAGATACCTCTCCCGTTGTCTCTGTTGGTTCGAGACATACATCCTTAACATATCCTCCATTACTTGGTTAAATATTTATGTTTGATCATAAGTCTATGGATGATATGTTGTGCTGAAATTTAATTGGGTGCTCAAGGACACTTGAAGGATCTTCTAGAACCTAAAGGTGAATCATGAATCTCTATCTAAAATAATTTTTTGAGGGACCCCACATAGTTGGATTATTTCTTGGAGAAAAACATAAGCGATAGCAAGTGCACTAAAGGCACATTATATTTCTTGGAGGAAAACATATCCTTCTAGCTAAGACATGAAGACATTCTCTTTTATATCTCCGTTCAGGAAGGCAGTCTTCACATCCATCTGATGAACCTTCCACCCATTCTGTGCAACCAAAGATAATAAGGTGCAAATTGTAGTCTATTTTTTGTGGGGGAGAAAGTCTCTTCATATTCAATGCCTTCCTTTTTGCATAGCCTTTTGCTACAAGACTTTCCTTGTACTTGTCAAGTGAGCTATATGATATATACTTGTTCTTGTATACCCACTTGCATCCAATTGGTTTGGTTCCAAATGGAAGGTCCACCAAATTCCAGGTCCCATTCTTAATGAGAGCATCATACTCATTTTGTATGGTGTCTTTCCACTCATCACGAGTAACAACTTCTTGAAAGGAAGTTGGTTCAAGGGTAGAAAATAAGTTCAATTCACAATCATATGAGACATCCATATCTTCTAGATGACCTGAGTTTGAATTATATGTGTCTCCTCCATCTTCTTGTCTAGTCAAACTTATTGTTCTCATCTTTACAACTTTATCTGCATAAACACTTTCAAGTGTCTTCTTGACCCATTTCAAAACTTTTGGTGAAGGCTTGGGTTGATCAGCTACTGGTGCTTCATTCTCTTCAAGACTTGGTCTTCCAATTATTTCAAGCACATCATCCAATTGAAATTCATGTTTAGGTGAAGTGGTAGAAACTTATTCTTCATGAGTGGGTGTTGGTGCTTCAAAAGGAAATTCCATAGATTGATCCAAGGTAGAGATCCCCCTCCCAAGATGTGAAATTTCAATATCAACTTCATGAAAGGTCTTTATATGGGAAATTTTTCCAGACGATCAAGATGCCTTTCAATGGACTCGTCAATTTTATTCATTTCAAGAAAAATGACATCTATGGAAAGAACAAACTTTTTGTTTACCTCATCGTAAAGACAATATGCCTTGTTGGTGTTCGAGTACCCCAAGAAAATGCATTTTCGACTTTGTGCACAAAGCTTGTCTCTTTCCTTTGATATCAAAGCATAACAAGTGGAACCAAAGAACCTAAGATGCCTCAACGAAGGGATGTGGCCATACCACATTTTATTTGGATTTTTTTTTCCAAGAGCATGAGTTGGAATTTAATTTCTCAAATAGACTGCACATAAAACTGCATCACCCCAAAACATCAATTTGACATTCTTTAAAAATAGCATGGAGCATACAATATTCATAATAGTTATGTTCATTCTTTTTGTCGCAACATTCTATTGAGGATTGTATGGAACTATAGTTTGATACATAGTCCCTTGTTGATGAAAATAGTTTTCAAAATATTAGAAGTGTATTCCTTTCCATTAGTGTTGTGGAGGAAAGTGTTCCTATGGCTGGGGGTTAAGAGGCCACCAACATACTATGGTTCAAAGACACAATGCATGAAGCTCTGCAAGTAAATGTAAAAAAAATTCAAAGCTCGGATAGGTTCATACCATAACAATTGAAGGCAAATCCAAGCTTTCTCTAACCCTTCCTCTTGCTCCTCTTGCTCCAAGAGACATGCAAAACAAGTTTAACCGTCCTCAAACCAAATAGACTATATAAAAGGAGATTATGTTCAATAAAAAATGAAACCCTAAACTGATAAGAATCATCATATAATCATAACAGAGATTCAACATCAATCATACAATGATTTGGAAAGGGAAGAGAATCAAATCTTTATTATCAAGTGGAAGAAGTACATAGTTCACCTTCTCCTCTTGCTAGGCACCTCACGAAACCTTGATCTAGATTTCCTGCTTCTCTTCTCCAAGGATCTCAGCCTCCAAGCTCTGTAACACAAGAATATGGCATCTAGAGCAAAGGTAAGGGGATGAGAGTCCCAATTCCACCAACGTAACAAAGCAAAGGTCAAGTCCCTCTCATGGACCTCTCTCCCTCTCTTATATAGTATTTTGAAGAGTTAGGGTCGAATAGGGATCAGTTCCAAAACCACCCAAACCACCCCTAATTCAAGAATTTTCGTAATTTTATATTTTTTTGGCCACTTTAGGAGAAATTCATGGGTTTTATGAAGCAAAGTCGTGAATGCCAAGGGAAATTTGCAGGTTTGCTCAAGCAAACTCGCAAATGGGTCAAAAATGCTCTTTTTAAGGGTATTTCCATGCATTTTCAGGGTTTGGAGTCTTCTGGAAAGTTCTTCCTTGTTCAGATACCTTTCAAATGGTCCATAGAAGAGGTTAAATGGATTTACGAAACTCGAGATATGGCTCCTCCAATCAAGGTGTTTTTTCAGTAACTAACAGGAGTTTGCATGAAGTATCGTCATGGAAATGTTGACATGCAACGAAAACATGTGAAAGTTGTCACAGGCAGAGATGTGTCATTTTAGGATATAACAGATGCCCCCTAATGTATGAGGTTAGAGGGGAAGATGATAGCCGAAATACATTATAACAGGGAAACAATTGAGTCATGGAGTAGTAGAGAGATAAATGTTAAACAAAATTGATCTATGGGACATACATGTCCATATACAATCGAACATCAAAAAGATACAGGTGGATCCAACATGTTTATAACTGATGTAACTATCATGGTCACACAATATGCAAAAAAGTTCCATATCAAATCTAAAGGATTCAGGGCCACAAATGAACAAGGTGGATCCATGCTCAACAATCGATCATAGCCACAAGAATACAAGGTGGATCTATGTCTCAACAAATGTCAGATTAAGTGTGAAAAGGTCTTGCGCCAATCGGGCAATAGCAAAAGAGGATGATTCTACTGTTGACCCAAGGTATTCAATTCAAACATCCCAAAGTACGAATCCTAACCATGTGAATAAAAGATCTGAAGTCGAACATGGAGGAAACAATTTGTTTACCTGTAATGGATGAGAACTGTTAACAAACGTGAGGGAAACTACCATTAATGAAAATGGTCCCCAAGGTACCTATTACATTCTAACATGTGTGAATAAAAGGTCTTGAAGTCAAACACTTGAAGAATCCATTGAGTAGGATACATTAAGGAATTCCTGCTACCCAATCGAGAGGGAAATTTCCATTGACGACTGCAATCCCCAAGGTACTGTCATAAACTCTAAATCTCATTCTGAGAGCAAGATGTGTTGAATTCGATAGGAAGAGATCTGTTGGAAGGAAGGAATTAAGCAATCCTTCATCATCCAACACGAGGTAAGTCAAAGACTGAGTGGATATGGAACTAGTGCAAAAATTTGCAGCAAGGACCACTGAAGATTGATGTAATGAACTGATACCAGGGAGTGGCCGACACAAAAGGTCTAGGAAACTGCAGAATGGCCAACAAAGGTTTATCCTGGAACAGTGAGCATGACACAATAGTGACTTAGGCAGCTTCTAACATGAAGGGACCAACGATACAAATCCACAATGTAGGAGACATTGAAAGATTCCCCCTATAATTGGAAAAGGAGCCAATTGGATGAGTAAAACTCGGAATCGGGATAAGGTAAAATACTAGGACCCAACTGTTGATAGACTAAAAAATGGTGCTTTGTTCAAGGAGACAAAACGTGTTGCCATGATATAAAAGACATGTGAATGAACTTGCCTTTCCCTCTTTCTTGCAAAGGTTTAACGAGTCCAAGAAAGCAAACTCAGGACCTTATTCATTGTTGGCAAGCTTGAAGAAGAGACAGAAGAAAGCTTGATAAAGCACTAATCCGTGGATTTTACGAGCTTGAATTAGTAAATGCTCGACAGTGCTTTTCATAGTTTTGAGATTCTGAAAACTCCAAAGAAGACTCTAGGGGGAATGCTTTTTCGTAAGGTTAGTCTCCTAAGTCCGAAAAAGTATAAAACAATCCAAAGGAGAACTCTCTTAGTCCAGTAGAACTAAGGTATGCATTTTTCATAGTTATTCAGCAAGGTTCAAAAAAATGGGTAAAGTATCACCATACCGACGCTCCTTCAGAAGCAAGGAGAAACGTTTTAGTTTTAACGAGTGTGAAGGGAAGCAAGATCACTTAGAAGGTTCCATTCATTTACGAGAATGGGACAAACAACAGTAAACTTGATGCTTTGTTCTTAGGTTTTAACGAACATGACAATGACATAAAGAACACTTAGAATATTTTTCATGTTTAGGTCCATAGCACGAAAAAGAGAAAACTAAGCTCAAACAGGTTCATTTTCCGAAAGTTTAGTCCACCAGGCCCGGAAAAGAGATAAATATATACTTGAATATACTCTTCTAGATTCCAAAGAAAATAAAGTATTCATTTTTCCTAAGTAATCCACATGGCCAAAACAAGGGGTGAACTTATACCTACGTGGATGCTCCTTCACATCCTTTAACAAGTTTGAAGGGACAAGCAAACTCAATGATCTATTCATATTTAAGGAGTCAGACTAGGTCTTGAAGATAATTCCATACCTTTCCCGTAAAGTTTTAACGAGCTCAGAAAAGTCAACTCGTGGCCTCCTTATTGTTTTTAACGAGTTTGAAGGAAAGCAGGAAGAATGCTCTAAATGTGAGGAGACGAGTGTCAGAGGAATACAAAACTAGTTCCAAGCGCAAGGAACAAGCCTAAGCATAATGCAATGAATACAAGCAAGATAACGACACTCGGGGAGCATCTCCTCTAGGTAAAGGATGTTAAGTTGAGATGGCAAAAAGGTACAAGACAAAGCAATGATGGGAGCAGAGATGAGGGATTATACAATGAGCTAAAAGCGTGGAAGCCGACATCAGGCTCATAAGCACGAGGAGGGTGTATGCAAATGCAGTTACAACTTGAACAACAAGGCGAGTCTAGTAAACAATTGTGAATCCAACTAAGAATCATGTCTCCAAGAAATAATAGTATCAATATCATATTCAAAAGAAAAAGTATGATACAGGTCACTTCGGTAGAAACACTTGCAAATTTGCTATCTTCTACAAAAGGTGTAGTCAAGGAAGAATCGATCGAAGAAGACTCTATAATTCCAAGGCCTGAGGATTTATAATCATTAAGATCAACCTCGGAAGGAAAGATAAAGTTGACAAGGGTGATAGAGTTTGTAGGAACAAACTTAGTATCACAGGAGTAGAAAAAGCTATAAGCAAAATCAAACTCATCGGGATCACTGACTTGCTGCACAATGAGAGATTCAAAAGACTCAACAAAGCAACCACAGGAGGATCGATCATAAGACTGATCATACTCAACAAGCAAGTCAGGGTTGGATTTAAACATAACTGAGGAAAAATCCATTAGAAGGCCAGACTGTATCAAAGACTCTAGGAAGGCATCACCCAAAGGAAGAATACCATCCGAGATATGACATGTGTCTAAACATTCAGTTGGATCAATATAATGGAGAGAAGGCTCCAAAGTCCCCATTGGATAAAACACTCAGTCAACTATTGGGACCAAGTCCCAAGAAGGTAAGCATGAATCCAGAGGATTCTTCTCAGTAGCAATTGAAAACGAAGGATATGAGGCCACATAATTCACTTGTGGCAGGGTAGTGTCTACCGAAACACTGGGAATCAATAGTCGGGTGAGGAGGAGGATCAAGAAATGATAGTTGATTGACAACGATAATGCTTTCATTATGAGGGAAATACATCACACAAAAGAGTGTAGACACCATATCTTTCATAACATGTATGTAATCACACCCAAGGAGCATATTAAAGTCCAAGGGGTCCTCAATAACCATGAAATCAACTAAGACAGTCTTCCCACTCAAAGTAACTGGTACTTGAGTAAGGATTCCATAGCTTGATTAGTTCTTCTATCAAAAGCCAGCAACTGATCATCAGTTGACATAAGGCTAGGAGATCACGTGCCTCTCTAAGAAAATGCAGATAAAATACTAACAGAGGCTCCTTCATCTACAGTACAACGAGCAATCGTGTAGCGTTCAACTTGGACCTTTATATGAAAAGGTGCAACCGAAGGAAGGGGTGGCTCAACTAGGCTATCCCAGTCGAAAGAAGCAATCCGAGAACTTGGGGGGGGTTCATTTGAGAAGAAGTCGGTGCCTGCTTGTTCAGAAAGTTCTGAAATGGAAGTGAATAGAATGTTACTAGCAGACACTTCACTCTCTGAAGGAAGAGTGGGATTCATCAAAGATGGGATCGATTCAACCACTTCATGAAAGTCACTCTCCAAAGGGAGAGTGGGATTAACCAAAGATTGCATTGGTTCAATCACTTGGTAAAGGTCACTCTCTGAAGGAAGAGTGGGGTGAGCCAAAGATGACATTGGTTCAACCACTTGATAACCAAAGGTTGAATAGGTTGTTGAGAAACTTCAGGTTGTTCGAAAACAGGATGTCCTTGGAACCATACTCTTCGTACCTCTACAATAGCAGGGAACTGGTGGGTAAGGTGGTCTCCCTCACAAATCCTACAAGGAAACTTGGGCTTGCATTTCAAATGACTAGTTTCTCGATGGTGTCAACTTGAGTGGGAGCGGCTGACTGTTTTCCCCAAGCATGAGCTCTAGAGGATGAGAGATTGGGTCCAACCTAACTAAGAGAGGTTGGTTATTTTCCCCCAGCATGACTTCCAGAGGCGAAGTGGTTAGGATCAACATGCTTTGCAGAGGTTGAGTGTGTGCCCCCAGCATGACCTGCAGAGTTTGGGTGGTTGGGTCCAACATGACCTACAGAGGTTGGATAGGCGCCCCCAGCATGACTTGCAGAGGTTAGGTTTTAGGGTCAACTTGACTTGCAGAGGTTGAGGAAGGTCTCCCAACATGACCTGTAGAGGTTGGGTGACTGGGTTCAACATGACTTGTAGAAGTTGAAAAGGTGACCCCAACATGACCTACAGAGGCTGGCTGAGTGGGTCCAACATGACCTGCAGAGGTTTGATGAGTGACCCCAGCATGAGCGACAGAGGTTGGGTGGGTGCCCCATTGATTACATGCCTTCTTCATATTCTTCCTTCTTTTACTCCTTTTATACTGCAGGTTACTAGTATCCGAACTTTCACCGCATGAGGTAGAAGGAGGAGGAGAGGTTGTTATAGTCGAAGGGGAGGCATTTTTTTTATTCCCTTGATATAAGGTGCTTGTTTGCAAAGCATCAGGAGCATTCAAGACAGTCAGAGTGGAAAACAACCAGACCAGGAGCCCTAGGGTGAATCCACGTAGATTCAAACTGACCATCAAAGGAACACTAACATTCCTAATGAAAGTGTAACACCCTGGTTTTGACCCCGTTGCATTAATGTATATGATGCAAATATTATATTGAACCATGACAAGGAGCTCAAGGCCAAGGCCCTGTCATTGATTAATGTTTGGTATATAGGCAATCATGGTTGATGCCTATGGTTTCTGTGCTAAGTCGAGCACGTTTGTAAACATCATCTAAATATGAAAATTAATGAAAACCAACAACCAGCTATGTCAATGCAACGAATAATGAGATGGGGGCATGATTTTCCTAAGGATAAGAGGGTGGGAATGTTAACCTTGAGCTAGTTTGGGAAAAGCCATGTGTCATGGGGAGAACCCATCAGAATTATCAACTACCCTCTTTCTTGTCTTCTCTTCTCAACCCTTTATTCTACCAAAAGGTGGTTGAGGTAGTTATTGCTTGGAAGAGGAAGAGTATGGGAATTTTCGGATTGGGCAGAGTACTCAGTTTTGGAATGTCGTGTTTTGCTTGCACGAACAAGAAAACACCAGAACTGTATGCTAGAGTTGACCCGCGTGTTCACATTTGGATTTACTCTCATGTTTTGAGAGAGGCAAAGAACATTCTGGCTCGGGGGGGCGGGGGGATCACCATCTTCATTCTCCATTGGACGAAAAAGTTCTTCAATAGTTGAGCTCTTCCTGTGTGTATCCTTCACGTTGTGCGAGTGTTAGTGACATTGTGGTACTAGTGGAGCTCTACCTGTGTATATCCTTTGTGTTTTGTGAGTGTCTTTCCCTTGGAAAGACTGTGATTAATGTGTTGCAGCGTTGTCCTAAACTACAGAGTGTATGAGACCTTGTTACTCGTGTTCCAGAGTAAACCTATGGTGTAGAGTCTCCTTGTGGTTGTTGTGTTGTGCACCCTGGTTCGGGTCTGAACTCTGTACAAAACTAGGAATGGGAGAGATGTAGAACGTGCTTGATAAACCTAGTGTGAAACCTCACAATAAGATAAGAGTGGCTGGTAAACCTGCTATGCACATCTTGAAGAGCACTGGAAGGGAAGGTGTAGCCCAAGGGACTATGGAGCAGAGAAGGGGACACTTCCTTGTGTTGGGTGTGTAGGCAATAAGGAAGCTAGGCCAGATAGATATTGTGGAGGTGTTCTTAGCTCTATATATGAGCTCACTAGCTTAGCAATTCTTCCTACCCATTTCCTTACAATCCTGATAAACCCAACTGGAAGGATGGCTTGGCTGGTAGCCTGATAAACCCAAATGTTGGCTTGGTTGTGTCTTGTTGTGCTTGACCTGATTCATAACATTTGTTTGGACAGTCTGATAAACCCAGAAATGAGATGGCTTGGCTGTGTATAGTCTGATAAACCCATCTGTTGGCTTGAATGGTCCTTAAAGGTGAATGTTGGCTTGACTGTGTTCATTCTGTGAAACCCAACTGTGAGATGGCTTGGCTAAGTGACCTGTGAAACCCATTTGTCGAGATGTTTTCCCTTACAGCCTGATAAACCCAACTGCGTTTGGTTTGGCTGAGTATTATTGCGCCTTGTCTATGTATGAGTCTGCTAGTGTTCCCTTATTCCTTGAGGAAATCATACCCAGCTGGGGGGTGGCAGTGTTGTTGAGATACTAAGGAGCACACTAGCCTATGGTTGGGAGGAACGTTGCAGCGACATAGCTGGTTGCGAGACAAGTTTTGTTCAAGATAAGTGTTCTTGTCTATGTTATTATGTTATTATATGCAATTGTATTTCTTGCTTTGCAAATTGCTTGATGGACTGTGTTGAACATGTACTGTGTTTAAATGATGCATTGTTCTTTGAATAACTGTAACTATAGGCATCTATGTATGTTTTTCCATCAATGCATTTCGAGCGAAGTTGCAGGATAGATTGGCCAAATTAGTAATGGCCTGAAGGATCAGATCGATCCAAGAATTCAGTGGAAAAGTTGAGTTTCTAGGTAGAAATCCTCCTTTGTGCAAATTTGCAGGTTTGCGGGATGCGGGTTGCAGGATCGCGGTATCGTGAATTTCCATAATTCCCAATCCTACAAGTCAAAGTTTCCACATCGTCGATCTTCGCAGGATGATTCTCCATCGTTGCTCTATTTTCGATGTGGGATGCGGGATGCGGGATGCGGGATCGCGGTATCACGAATTTCCCTAATTCCCAATCCCGCAAGTCAAATTTTCTGTGCCGTCGATTTTTGTGGGATGATTCTCTATCGTTGATCTGTTTCCGATGCGGGATGTAGGATGCGATTTGCGGAAAGAAATATTGAGATTATGTAACTTTTCAACCACGCAACTCAGGCTTTCCACACCATTGATTTTGCAGGTGGATTCTGAACCATTGATTTGGTTCCAGCCTACGGGATCGTTTATGATCGTTGATTTCCTGTCGCGTTTTCTCTCTGACGTACGATCTCCTTTGAGATCTTTCCTTGCAGTTTGTCAAATTGATCTATGGAAGATGGGAGGGAGCATGATAGTGCTAAAATGTTGAGATGTGGTTCACGACCATGCCCAGTGTTTTGATGAGAAGTAAAGGCCTTCGATGAAATTTTAATTCCGCATGATGATGGGGTATGGGTACGTGACAATGTGGTATCAGAGCTGCGGGTTGCAACATTGGGTCTATATGGGCCAGAAAGTAGTTCAGAGTACCCTCTAATACCAACTTGTAGTACACTACAGTGTGGTATCCAAGCTGTCGGTTGCAACATTGGGCCTAGATAGGCCATGTGATAGTAAGTAAATGATTTTTATTTTGAATTATTGTGTGTCTAACAAATGGTGTTGATAACACATTTTGTAGATTCAGAGTATATTTTGGAAAGGCAAGTTGTGGTGCAGCGATGAGAACCCATGCCGGATATGATGCTCGGGACTCCTACGAGCGTGTGCGAGATGCCATGGGGAAAAATGTCTGAGTTGGAAATGATGACATAGAATATAATGGAAGGAGATTCCAAGAGACGCCGCTGAACATTGCAGCCACCATGAGAATCTTGATTAAAGCTCAGGAAGAGTAGCATCAGTTGAATGCTGCTATGTTGCAGAGTTTAACAGACTTGCAAAGAAAGATGAACTCTGGACAGGGTATAGTAAGACCTGAAGGCAGTAAGAGTAGTGCCAGAAGAAGAAGAAGGACTTCTAGTAGATCGTCTGACTCAGAAGAATCAAGTGGGGATTCATGCTCTTCTTCTCGCAAGGGAAAGAGAAAGAGGCACTATAGGGATCGTTCCCGAGATGAATTTAAAAAGGCTAAACCTCCTACATTTGATGGCGAGGTAAAGGCTAGACAAGAGGCTGAAGCTTGGCTTCTTGGGATAAAGAAGTATTTCAAGTTCATGATTATTCAAGAAATATGAAGGCTAGAGTAGCCATCTTCAATTTGACCAGTAGGGCATCCATATGGTGGGAGCACTGCAGACAGGTGAAGAAGATTAATGAAAGAAGACTTAAGTGGAAACAATTCCAGAAGTATTTTAAGCAGAAATACCTCTCTGATAGGTACTATGATGACAAGATCAAAGAATTCAATGAGCTAAGATTGGGACAACAGAACATGGAGGAGTATGCAAATAAGTTCCTAGAACTGTTGAGGTATATCAGGTACATCAAAGATGAAAAAGTGAAAATCTAGCATTTCCTGAGTGGATTGCCTCAGTCTTACAGAGACAGGATCAAGTTTTATGAACCTAGAACTCTTGAAGAAGCAATAAGGTAGGCTAAGTATTGCTATGAGAAAAGCAAAGGAAAACCTGATTACCATAAGACATGGAAGGACAAGAAGAACGAGAAGTCTGACCAAAGGAAGAAAGATTTCAAACCTTCTAGCTTCAAGAATCAGCAGAGGCAGCCATTCCAAGCTGAAAAGCAGCCAGCCAGAGTGGTGGGAGAAAAGCCAAGAGATCCACAACATATCAGAGAACCACTCCAATCTTGGATATGTGGAGGACCCCACATGCGCAGAAATTGTCCACTCGAGAATGAGAGTGCAAGGCCAGCTTACAACATTCAAGAAGCAGAAACAATGGTTCAAGTAGCAAAGGTCGTTCCTAGAATTTATGCAACACTAGAGGACCACCAGACAAGTCACCAGTCAACTGTGGTTGAAGTTGCAGGTAAGGTTGTTGAGCAATCTGTTTCTATTTTGATTGACCCTGGTTCTACCCATAGTTACATTACTCCTAGAATAGTGGAGATGTGTGCCTTTAAGAAAGTTAAGCATAGCAAATCTTGGTTAGTTCAGCTAGCCACTGGAACTAAGAGAAAGGTTAGTGAAGTGGTTGAGGAGTGTCCATTAGTGATGAAGGGATTGGTCACCTATGTAGACCTGAATGTTCTACCCCTTGGTTCCTATGATGTTCTCATTGGAATGGATTGGCTAGAAGCTCACAGAGTAAAGCTTGACTGTTATAACAAGGCTTTTGAGTGCTTGGATGAAGGAGGCAACTCAAGGATTGTGAAAGGTATTCCAAAGGTGATTTCTATGAGGCAGGTGTCAGCAATGTAGCTGACAAAGTTCTGTAGGAAAGGTTTCCAGTTATGTGTAGCCCATATTTTGGAGGCACCAGAGAATGAAACTCCTAGGTTGGAGGACTTTCATGTGTTGCAGGAATTCAGGGATGTGCTCCCTGATGAGATTCTAGAGCTTTCTCCAAAGAGGGACATTGATTCCATGATTTAACTTGTGCCAAGAGCAGCACCAGTGTCCAAGACACCCTACAAGATGAGTACACCTGAAATGTTAGAACTGAAGATGCAACTGCAATGGTTGTTGGGGAAGAATTATATTAGGTCGAGCGTGTCTCCTTGGGGAGTACGAGTTATGTTTGTAAAGAAGAAAGATGGTACACTCAGGTTTTGTATTGATTATAGACAATTGAACAAGGTTACTGTGAAGAATACATATCCTTTGCCTAGTGTTTGTGCCAAAAATTGTTTCCAAGGCTAAAGAAACAAGCCAACACAATCTCAAGTAAAACTCAATAAAATAAAGTAGGTTTTAGGTTTTGAAAGGTTTTGTGGTTGTAAAGTTTGATAAGCAATCAGGGAATACATTCATGAATTAAACAGGAACTAAATCATAAACAAAAGAGGACAAAGATGCATGATACATTCAACAAGATCCAACAGAAATAGTATTGAGGTTCATTCATAAAAGACAAGCATCACCAGCATATAAACATAAACCAGTAAATGAATATATCAATTAAGCAACTAAACAAGTTGAACAATGAAGCCAACACAGAAAACTGAAGGATAAAAGTGTCATATATCTCATAATTTCATCATCAAATGCATATAAGAGTTATGTACTTAACTCATGAACAAGTCTGAAGACAAAAGCAGTCTGAAGACCTCCTGAAGCTATCCCAAAAATCCAACCTCTCTAATGAGCTCCTCAGCTATCTAAATACTACTTTTTACAAAAAAAGTTAGGTATCAAAACGCTAACCGCCCTCAATTGATTCGATAGGATAAAGTAAAGTTTTATAATATTACAAAATATGGACTTTTACCAAAAATAGTAAATCACTTAACTAATGAGTCTTTCAAAAAGTGATATCAAATAACTAATTAAGTAACTGACTTATAGATCTTTTGCTGCTTCAGCCAGCAGAGCAATGCCATCTAATACTTGAGCTTTCCTTTTAGCTCTCCTTTGTTCATCCTCCATACCTGCTAGCCCTTTTGAAAGCTCTTCATTTTCCTGCTGTAAGTCTTTGACTGTCCTTTTCAACTCTGTGCATTGCAAGTCAGTAGCTCTTTTCCCCTTTAGAGCCTCTTTAGCTACTGCTGTCAGCTCCTGGAAATGGTCATTAACCTCCTGTAGGTCTTCCCTCAGCCTCCTGTTGGCCAACATTAACCCATCATTGACCTCTTGCATGTAAGTCATATGCTGTTTGTACTGCCTAACAGTCCTCTGCAAGTTTTCTTTATCAGAATCAAATGGCCTGCCTGTTGTAGGATCTTGTTCATTATTAGGTATCCAGGGTATATCAAGTTTTTTGAAAATCTCAGCATCCTCTTTTGACAGGTCTGTAGGAGTGTCTTCAATACTAGGATTTTCCTCACCTGTTACTTCAACTGAAGGGGCTTCTTCTTTCAATTTTGGCTGTTTTAAAAGATCACTTCTTATTTCAAGAAATATTTCAGACAATTTAATTGCAGGTTTGCTTGAATCTTCTAATGATTTTACTGAACTCTTGACTTCTGCAGGGTGCACATAAGAAGCTTTTGCAGCTGCTGGCTTCTTCTCTGTTCTGCTAACTTTCTTAACTTCAGGCTTTTCATCAGGAGATACATCATCTAAGACAGTAACTTTATCAACATTCAAACGAGGGTCTAGCAGCTTCTTCATGTTTAGTCTTAGCTTATTCTTAGGCCTAGTCTTAGGCCTCCATCCCGGTGCCAATCCCCCTAACATTTTCAAGGTTTTTCCTTTGTGTTTCACTGCACTAAATTCAATGGCTTCAAGACTGCTTTTCTTCCTTTTTGGTTTGACTGCTCTTTTGTTTTCCTGATACAGGTTAGGTTTATCATAAGCCTAAGAGACTTAGCTCATTTGAAGTATTCCAGACTGTTCACTGCCACTAAAAACTGTCATCCCATTTAATTATTCTAATGGTTGTACATTTCCAGCATGTAGAATAAACCTGTATATCAGTACCATAACCTGCCAAAACCATTTATGACAATCTCTGCACTAAAAGGGTTTACAAGAAAAATCTCAGCTGTCAACCTTCTAGAGAAATGCAGACTGTTTATAGATTGGATGAGAAGAATATAAGGCAGAAACAATCTCAAACTTAGTCCATTTTAACTCTCAGTAGTTTTAGTATCAAATGATAGTAGGTTTTCATCTATTCTCAAGCCTTTAGCTCCTCGCTGCCTCTATTTGTTTACAAAAATAGTAAGCTCCAATACTTAGCAAACTTAGGTATCTCTGCAACTTCACATATTCGGTTCCTTTTTGTATTGCTTGCAAACAGAAAATCAATTTAAGACATTGATAACACTGTCAAATGTATAGTTCCTCACATCACTGCAGTTTGAGCTTTGACAGGGTCACATTTCATTAAAAAATGCTATTTTCAACCCTCACTCAGACTGGCATCTCAGAGCATCTAAGACAGCTATTTCTCTGGCCGAAATTGCATTTAAAAGCACAATTTAACCTTTCCCTCGATCAATTTTGATAAAACGAACCCCACCGAAAAAGCCCCAAATTTGTAGTTATATTGGATTATCTGGAAATACCTTTTAATTGATCGACTGTAGATACTTTGAACCACTCTTCCTGCTGTTTTAGAACCGTTCTGGAAGATACAGGTGTCTTCCAAGATCCAATTTAACTCTAAGTGTCAAGATGAAGAAGCCCTAGTTTTCTGGGCGACTATGAAAACCTCCACCAGGCTTTGCAACTGTAATCTCCGTGCTTTTAGGCAGGCACCGTCATTCCATTAAGTCCTCTATCATCGGACATGCATGCAAGCAACAACTCACTTCACATTAGACCAAATCATGCTGGTACCTGTCAAGCTAAATTGCATTTGGAGTAATGATAACCACGATTTGCCTCATGACCTGAAACCACTTGGAATCATGATGTTCCCTACAACAACATGTAGCAAACTCTCGAAAACATGTGATTAGTCATTCATCATTCAAAAACGTGCCAAATTTTTTGCTGAAAAATCGGAGGAAATGAGAGTCGCGATATTCTTGTAGCGCTCTCTTGGTATTTTTTTCCCTTTGCGCTACAAGAATAATATTAATGCTATTTTCTCGCTGTTTTACAGTTTTTTGACATTTTGCATGGAGTTTAACAGCTGTTTGAGCAATGATAAAGCATGATTATGCTCAAAATATGATTCATGAGTCCATTGTTTGATATAATGACCTTTTAAAACCCTTTTAAAACTTAAAGGAAGAAAACAAAATAAATATTTTTAAAGGTAAAGACTTGAAAATTCAAAATAGAATTCAAAATTTAACAAGAAAACTAGAAATTTCCTAAAAGAGGCAAAAATCAAACTAAAGCAAATGAATAACCTGAAATAACAAGCAAATCAAACAAAATTTGAAGAAACAAATCACTTAACATTTGTCTCCAGCTGCGGGATGAAGACCTCCCTGCGAGGCTTCAAGAACCTGTAGACCAGTGCCTTCTGTCTGCTATCTACCTGTCTGCAAAACTTCCATTGGGCTATGGAGTCTTATTAATACTTCACTCACACCGGTATGTACAATGAAAAGTGAAAAATCCCCTCATAAACTGTAAAAATGCTTGAGGAATCGCCCATTAACAGGGCTGGACAACTCCTCACCTTCCAAGGACTGCAAGATAAAAGTATTGTTCTCTAAAACCTTTGACACTAGAAAAGGGCCAAACCAAAGATTGTCAAACTTACCATGTTTATCCTTTTGCTCCTTTCTTGCATCCCACCTTAGAACCATATCAGCAACTGAGAAAGTATTTTCTTTGTTGTTTCTGTCAAATCTGCTCTTGATCTTGGATCTGTACAACTGTGCTTTTTCATCCACCTTCTCCCTGCTCTGCTGTAACTCTATCATTTCAAAGATTCTCCTCTGCATATCATCTGGCTCCTCTTGAGCATTCTGGAGAAACTTCATCACTGGAATCCCCAATTGAACAGGGAAAACTGCCTCTGTACCATAGACTAACTGAAAAGGAGATGTTCCAATGGCCTGTTTCGTTGTGATCCTATCTGCCCACAATGCATATTTCAGCATTGAATCCCAAGACCTTTTGTTATGCTTAAGCAATTTCTTGATGCTCTGAATGATGTTCTGGTTAGAGGATTCAGCCTGACCATTTCCCTGAGGATAGTAGGGAGTTGAATGTTTCAATATGATGCCATTTCTTTCACAAAAGGCCACCATTTCCTTGGATTTGAAATCCTTGGCATTGTCTGTTATTAATCTCTGTGGACAGCCAAACCGGCTCAAGATATTTTCCTCAATGAACTCCATGATTACCTTATCTGTAGCCTTCCTTGTAGGAATGGCCTCCACCCATTTTGTGAAAAAATCTGTTGTAGTCAGAATTCAGTGATGCTGTCCTGAAGATGCTGGATTTATTTATCCAATAAAATCCAGACCCCACTGCTGAAAAGGGGCATTGACTGCAATAGGATTCAATGGCAAAGACAGCAATTTCTGTTTTCCAGCAAACTTCTGACAGGGGACACAAGCTCTCACCTGCTGATAAACATCTGCAAATAAGGAGGGCCAATAATATCCAGCTCGTAAAATTCTGTATGATGTGGTCTTCCAGTATTTGTGCCCTCCACAAGCACCCTCATGAGACTCAGAAATCACTCCTTCAATCTCTTATTTGTCCAAACATCTGAGTAGGATAACCCTTCAAGAACAGTTGTTCTTCCACTAGACAGTATTTCGTATCTTTCAACTTTAAAGATCTAACAGCCTTCCTATCCATATGTTCCGGACATTGCAGAAACAACAGAAAATGGACAATGTCTACATACCATTCTAATGATGATGATGAATAGTAATCCATGATCTTCTCTTTTTCCAGTGCTGCTTGATCTTCTTCTTGAGCAATTTCTTCTGCCATAACATACAATCCTAGAGCCTGACAATTTGATTCAGCTAGCAGTTTGGCTAAACCTTGTCCCTTGACAAGTTTAGTTGGTCTGATCTCCACATCATATTCCATGATCTTGGCAATCCACTTGCCTCTCTTCCCTTCACTATCAGGCTTTGTTAAGACATCTTTCACAGCAGCATTAGGTACAAATGAAATAACCTTTGAATGCAGAACATAAATTCTGAAGAATTTCAAAGCCTTTACCAGAGCATAAGCCTGTTTTTCCAGTATACTGTACTTCAGTTCAGAATCCCTGAGAGTTTTACTGAAGAAGGCAATAGGCTGTTCCAATCCTTCTTTATTCTTCTGAAGTAAGACAACTGCAATTGTGTCTTCTGATGCAAATGAAAAAGTAAGGAATTCTTTGGTAAAATCAGGACTTACCAATACAGGTGCTTCAGTAAGAGCTACTTTAATTTTCTCAAATGCAGCCTTTGCTTCAGTAGTCCATCTGACTTCCTAATCTTTCTTCAGCATGGCTGTGATCTGTTTAATGGTTTCAGCAAAGTTAGGAATAAACCACCGTAGAAAATTGATCTTGCCAATGAATGATTGCACATCTTTTTTACTCCTAGGTAAACTAATCTTCCGTATAGCTTTCACTCTCTCAGGATCTATTCTGATGCCATCAGCAGACACCAAGTGACCGAGCAGTCTACCCTCTTGCACAGCAAAATGTGACTTTTTTGGATTTAGAGACATGCCAAATTTTCTACATTTTAGGAAGGTCTGTCTCAAATGTTTCAAATGCTCATCATCAGACTGTGAGAAAACAGTAATATCATCCAAATAGATAACAACAAACTTATCTTTTTCTCCCACAAAGGCAATGTCCATGGCTCTCTGAAAAGTGTCTCCTGCATTCATCAAACCAAAGGGCATCTTGTTATACATGAATGTCCCCCAAGGAGTTGTAAAGGATGTCTTCTCCTTATCATCAGGGTGCATAGCAATCTGATTGTACCCTCAAAATCCATCCACCATGGAAATCCTCTGTGCTCCGACTACTTGCTGTAATACCTGTTCAATCTTAGGAAGAGGATAGTTGTCTTTTAATGAAGATCTGTTAAGATTCCTGAAGTCAACACACAGTCTGATTTCCCCATTCTTTTTTCTAACAGGTACAAGATTTGCAACCCATGAAGAGTACCTGAGAGGCACTATGATCTTTGCATCCAACAGTTTCTTTACTTCTTTTTCAATCACAGGAAACAAGTTTAGGTTAATCCTCCTTAGTTTCTGTCGGAAATGTTTGACATTAGGCTTTAAAGGAACTTTATGCTGAATAATTCCTGTATCATAAGTTCTTAGTTCCTCATAATACCATGCGAAAACATCTACATGTTCTTTTAACAGTCTGATATATCTATTTCTTTGTTCAGCAGTCAAGGATTTGGAAATCTTGACTATTCTAGGATGTTCTGCTGAACCAATATTGCAGTCCACTACATTGTCTTTTGAAGATTGAACAATAGGCTTTGAAGGTGTATCATCTTTTGTAAATATTATTTCAAGAGGTACCAAACCTTTGGGAATAAAATTGCTCTTTAGCTCAATAATTTTATGTCCAGCAATCTCATCTTCAGCAAACTCATCCAACTGTTCATTCCCTTCATCTTCCTCTGGATCGATCAAGGAATTTGAAAATTCATCTGTCAGCTCAAGGAACCTTTTAATCTCAACATCATCTTCAAACACCCTCCAGTGTTTCACATTATCAAGTACAGATGGCCTATACCTTATTTCAATAGGGTACCTCAGCTGAGTGGTCTTTGGGATTCTGAAATGTGTGGCAGCTAAAGCCAATGAATCTGTAGTCTCATTATGATTCCTTGGAATATGAGTGATGTTAAATGCTACAAAGTAATTTTCAAGCATATCCCATACCTCATTCCGATATACTTTCAGCAAACCCTGCTTTACTTGATAGTTGCTCTTCACTTGCTGAACAACCAATTCGGAGTCACCAAATGCAGCAATCTGCTGAATGCCTAAATCCTTAGCAGCTTTCAATCCCAGTAGCAGAGCTTCATACTCAGCAGTGTTGTTAGTAGTAACAAACTCCAACTTATACATGAGCTTCAGTGTCTCACCTCCAGGGGAAATGAGAAGAACTCCAGCTCCAGCACCCTCTTTGCATGAGGATCTATCAAAATACAATTGCCACAGTGCATCTTCTTCCTCTCTGCTGTGTTGTATTGGCTGTTCTTTTTCCACTTGTAATAGACCAGCAGAATTATCCTCCTCAGTGAAATGTAACATGCAGGTACCAAGATATTTATCAACAGAGTACAATGGATGATTAGTGGGATTTTTATCATCTGTGACTATGTAAGCAAACTGCAGCTCTCTGTACAGTCTTCTATTTTCTCCACCAAACACAGGAATGGTGGCATATGAAAGGTCCATTTGTAAGGTTCCTTCAACCTTCTTTGCCCATGACCTAGATAGAAGTAAGCCAAACTTCGGGGTTATATTAGCTACCACAACATCCATTATGACACTTTTCATAGGTAACTGAGCAAGGCTGACTACCATATCTTTTATTACTTCAAGACACTTCACTGCTCGGGAATCAAAGGCATACAGGTCATGGTAGGGTTTAGTAATACTCAGGCCCAAAGCTTCCATAACAACTTTTGGCATCAAATTATGGGACGTTCCTGAATCTAAAAGGCAAATGTGGATCATTTGATCATGGACTGTCAGGGTGACATAGAAAGGGGGTGAAGCACCAGCCTCATTTTCAGTTTTCTCACCTAGGGTAGATCCAATGAATATCTTTGGGTTTTCTTCTTGCAAATTGACTGTGTCTAAAACAGGCTGACTACTAGCTGAATTCATCACTTTCAGGACTGTTTGTTTATATGAGGGATTCTTTATTAACTCAGTCAATGGTACAGGAATCTTCAGTTTTCCTAATTCATTTTCCAAACTGAAATTTTGAACAGATTTGTTTACCTCTTCTACCTCTGGAATCTTCTTTGATTTCTCTGCACCTTCTCTCTTTTCTGGCACAGGATCAGCTGTTTGTTTAGCAGGGGCAGTTGCAGTAGGAACATTTGCAGCAGGAACATTAACTTTCTTTTCTGGGCTTGCACCACCTGTTTTGGGCCTGATCTGAGATTTATAGTCTTCTTGGGTCCATTCCGATGAGTAGCAGCATTTACAGCAGTTTTCTCCAAATCCAAATCATCTTCAACTTCATACATGTCAGCATCATAGTATTCTGAATTCAGAAAATCTTCTTCAGTAACAAAACCTCCAGACAATCCATCTCCAAAATGGTTCATATCCTGATCAGTCTCAGTCTCTTCAAAGAGCAGTTGTTCATCAACTTCTTCTTCATCAACTACATTGTTTTGGAGAGGTGGTGGTACTCTTTGATCTTCATTTTCTCTTCTTTCTCGTTGGATATCGTTGTTCCTGCGCTCTCTTGGTATGAATCCGGGAGCAAATTGTCTTTTGAACTAATTCTGGTTATTTGGATTTCATTCAACTTCTGGAGCAGGTTTGCCAAAATTCTTCTCCAATTCTAATTTATTCAACTTTGCAGTGAGAATCTTCACCAGCTTAGCCATTTCATCAATCTTGGCTTCAGCAGTATGAGGAGCAGAACTTCCTGAAGCTGCCTCCTTCTTTCCTTTTCTGTCATACAGCTGCTGAGATGTTTCTTTCTTAAGTCTGTTTGAAGCCAATAAATTGGACTCTACCTCCAATGCTGCATCTTGCATGTTCAGCAAGGTGATAGGTCTTCTTTCTCTCAGTAATAAAGAAAATTCGTGATCAAATGCATTTGCATAGGTAAGTTTAGCTGATGTTTCAGTAGGCTTAATTTCTGCTGGAATCCTACTATACATTTTGTTAAATCTTTTGGAAAAATCTGCAATAGTCTCATCCTTCTTTCTTCTGAGAGCTCCAAACTCAGTTATATAGTAAGTATGATCTTTTGTGTCTCCCCATTGCCTCATGAAAAGATCACGGAGCTCTTCGATTATAGTGATTGAGTTGGGAGGCAATTCTCTGAACCATTTCCTTACATACCCATCTAGGCTCTGAACGAATACCCTCATCCATACATCTTTGATCTCAATGTTTTGATTGTCAGCATAACTTAAGAAAGCTTCCCAATGCTCCTCAGCAGTGGTTTCTCCCTGTCCATTGAATCTAGGCATATACTTCTGGTAATCTCCTCCAGGCAAGGCATGTAAAGGCTGAGGTAAGACTAATGGTGCATACCTGGCTGCAACCATTCGGTCCATCATGTCTATGGGAGGATTTTGGGCTGCCATTTTTGGACTGACTGGTTTTGAAGATGAAGAAGCCTAACTGGAACCTGTTTGAAAAAGGTTCTTTCCTACTTTCAGCTGAAAGAGAGGTATTTTACCAGGAGAGGCAGTCTTGGCTTTCAAAAAGGATTGAGGATTGGTAAAAACTTGAAAAGTATTATCAGGGATAGTAGGCTTAATCCAAGGTGAAGTTTCAGCTGAATGTAATGCACTACCCAACTGGTCAGGGTCACACAGGGCTGGTAAAGATTGAGACCTCCTAATCTTTCATGTTGTTTTTAATATTTGTTCAGGGTCTGTCACACCCACCTGCAATGGAGAAGTAGGTCTGTTCCTGGTTCCAATTCCTCTAGAAGCCACTGTGATAACTTGGTGAAAAATAGCCTTAAAAAGAGTTGATTTAAGTCCACCTCTTAAACCAGTAAAACTGATAAGTATCCCAAGGAAGATATTCTTCAGCTTCGTCCCCGGCAACGGCACCAAAGATGTTTGTGCCAGAAATTGTTTCCAAGGCTAAAGAAACAAGCGAACACAATCTCAAGCAAAACTCAATAAAATAAAGTAGGTTTTAGGTTTTGAAAGGTTTTGTGGTTGTAAAGTTTGATAAGCAATCAGGGAATACATTCATGAATTAAACAGGAACTAAATCATAAACAGAAGAGGACAAACATGCATGATACATTCAACAAGATCCAACAGAAACAGTATTGAGGTTCATTCATAAAAGACAAGCATCACCAGCATATAAACATAAACCAGTAAACGAATATATCAATTAAGCAACTAAACAAGCTGAACAATGAAGCCAACACAGAAAACTGAAGGATAAAAGTGTCATATATCTCATAATTTCATCATCAAATGCATATAAGAGTTATGTACTTAACTCATGAACAAGTCTGAAGACAAAAGCAGTCTGAAGACCTCGTGAAGCTATCCCAAAAATCCAACCTCTCTAATGAGCTCCTCAGCTATCTAAATACTAATTTTTACAAAAAAAGTTAGGTATCAAAACCCTAACTTCCCTCAACTGATTCGATAGGATAAAGTAAAGTTTTATAATATTACAAAATATGGACTTTTACCAAAAATAGTAAATCACTTAACTAATGAGTCTTTCAAAAAGTGATATCAAATAACTAATTAAACAACTGACTTATAGATCTTTTGCTACTTCAGTCAGCAGAGCAATTCCATCTAATACTTGAGCTTTCCTTTTAGCTCTCCTTTGTTCATCCTCCATACCTGCTAGCCCTTTTGAAAGCTCTTCATTTTCCTGCTGTAAGTCTTTGACTGTCATTTTCAACTCTGTGCATTGCAAGTCAGTAGCTCTTTTCCTCTTTAGAGCCTCTTTAGCTACTGCTGTCAGCTCCTGGAAATGGTCATTAACCTCCTGTAGGTCTTCCCTTAGCCTCCTGTTGGCCAACATTAACCCATCATTGACCTCTTGCATGTAAGTCATCTACTGTTTGTACTGCCTAACAGTCCTCTGCAAGTTTTCTTTATCAGAATCAAATGGCCCGCCTGTTGTAGGATCTTGTTCATTATTAGGTATCCAGGGTATATCAAGTTTTTTGAAAATCTCAGCATCCTCTTTTGACAGGTCTGTAGGAGTGTCTTCAATACTAGGATTTTCCTCACCTGTTACTTCAACTGAAGGGGCTTCTTCTTTCAATTTTGGCTGTTTTAAAAGATCACTTCTTATTTCAAGAAATATTTCAGACAATTTAATTGCAGGTTTGCTTGAATCTTCTAATGATTTTACTGAACTCTTGACTTCTGCAGGGTGCACATAAGAAGCTTTTGCAGCTGCTGGCTTCTTCTTTGTTCTGCTAACTTTCTTAACTTCAGGCTTTTCATCAGGAGATACATCATCTAAGACAGTAACTTCATCAACATTCAAACGAGGGTCTAGCAGCTTCTTCATGTTTAGTCTTAGCTTATTCTTAGGCCTAGTCTTAGGCCTCCATCCCGGTGCCAATCCCCCTAACATTTTCAATGTTTTTCCTTTGTGTTTCACTGCACTAAATTCAATGGCTTCAAGACTGCTTTTCTTCCTTTTTGGTTTGATTGCTCTTTTGTTTTCCTAATACAGGTTAGGCTTATCATAAGCCTAAGAGACTTAGGTCATTTGAAGTATTCTAGACTATTCACTGCCACTAAAAACTGTCATCCCATTTAATTATTCTAATGGTTGTACATTTCCAGCATGTAGAATAAACTTGTATATCAGTACCATAACCTGCCAAAACCATTTATGACAATCTCTGCACTAAAAGGGTTTACAAGAAAAATCTCAGCTGTCAACCTTCTAGACAAATGCAGACTATTTATAGATTGGATGAGAAGAATATAAGGCAGAAACAATCTCAAACTTAGTCCATTTTAACTCAGTAGTTTTAGTATCAAATGATAGCAGGTTTTCATCTATTCTCAAGCCTTTAGCTCCTCGCTGCCTCTATTTGTTTACAAAAAGAGTAAGCTCCAATACTTAGCAAACTTAGGTATCTCTGCAACTTCACATATTCGGTTCCTTTTTGTATCGCTTGCAAACAGAAAATCAATTTAAGACATTGAAAACACTGTCAAATGTATAGTTCCTCACATCACTGCAGTTTGAGCTTTGACAGGGTCACATTTCATTAAAAACTGCTATTTTCAACCCTCACTCAGACTAGCATCTCAGAGCATCTAAGACAACTATTTCTCTGGCTGAAATTGCATTTAAAAGCACGATTTAACCTTTCCCTCGATCAATTTTGATAAAACGAACCCCACCAAAAAGCCCCAAATTTGTAGTTATATTGGCTTATCTGGAAATACCTTTTAATTGATCCACTGTATATACTTTGAACCACTCTTCCTGTTTTTTTAGAACCGTTCTGGAAGATACAGGTGTCTTCCAAGATCCAATTTAACTCCAAGTGTCAAGATGAAGAAGCCGTAGTTTTCTGGGCGACTATGAAAACCTCCACCAGGCTTTGCAACTGTAATCTCCGTGCTTTTAGGCAGGCACCGTCATTCCATTAAGTCCTCTATCATTGAACATGCATGCAAGCAACAACTCACTTCACATTAGACCAAATTACGCTGCTACCTATCAAGCTAAACTGCATTTGGAGTAATGATAACCACGATTTGCCTCATGACCTGAAACCACTTGGAATCATGATGTTCCCTGCAACAACACGTAGCAAACTCTCGAAAACATGTGATTAGTCATTCATCATTCAGAAACGTGCCAAATTTTTTGCTGAAAAATCGGAGGAAATGACAGTCGCGATATTCTTGTAGCGCTCTCTTGTTATTTTTTTCCCTTTGCGCTACAAGAATAATATTAACGCTATTTTCTCGCTGTTTTACAGTTTTTTGACATTTTGCATGGATTTTAACAGCTATTTGAGCAATGATAAAGCATGATTATGCTCAAAATATGATTCATGAGTCCATTGTTTGATATAATGACCTTTTAAAACCCTTTTAAAACTTAAAGGAAGAAAACAAAATAAAGATTTTTAAAGGTAAAGACTTGAAATTTCAAAATAGAATTCAAAATTTAACAAGAAAACTAGAAATTTCCTAAAAGAGGCAAAAATCAAACTAAAGCAAATGAATAACCTAAAATAACAAGCAAATCAAACAAAATTTGAAGAAACAAATCACTGACTTAACACCTAGGATTGATGACCTCTTTGACCAAATTAGAGGAGCAAGGGTATTTTCCGAGATTGACTTGAGCTCTGGTTATCATCAAGTGAGAATCAAGGATGAAGACATTCATAAGACAGCCTTCAGAACAAGGTATGGACATTATGAGTTTGTAGTGGTACCATTTGGTCTCACAAATGCACCAGCTGCATTTATGTGCCTTATGAATAGTGTGTTTAGCAGGTATTTGGATAAGTTTGTTCTTGTTTTCCTTGATGACATTCTTGTTTTTTCTAAGAATGAGGAAGAACATGAAGAGCATTTGACATTGACATCGTGATTGCTCCGGGAGCATCGATTGTATGCAAAGTTGAGCAAGTGTGACTTCTATAGAGATAGAATTCAGTATTTGGGTCACATTATCTCGGAAGGGGGTATATCTGTGGACCTTGAAAAGATTGAAGCCATTATAAATTGGCCTACTCCAAGAAATGTGACAGATGTAAGATCTTTTATGGGGCTTGCAAGATACTACAGGAGATCCATTAAAGGTTTCTCCAAGGCTGCACATGCCATCACTTCTTTGCAAAAGAAGGGGATAAAGTTTTAATGGACATTGAAGTGTGAAGAAAGCTTTCAGCAGTTGAAGAATATTCTCACCAGTGCACCAGTATTGAAAGTTACAGACCTAGAGAAAGATTTTGTGGCATGTCCCGATGTGTGTGGTCAAGGGCTTGGAGGAGTCCTTATGCAAGACAACCACGTGATATGTTATGAGTTTAGAAAGTTGAAGGAACATGAGAAGAACTATGCTACTCATGATCTAGAACTTGCAGCCATAGTGCATGCTCTCAAGATGTGGAGGCATTACTTGATGGGCAGAAGATTTGGGCTAAGGACAGACCATTGCGGTCTGAAGTATTTATTTGATCAGCGTACTATGAATGCTATGCAAGCTAGATGGCTAGAGTTTTTATGTGAGTTTGATTTTGAGATCAAACACATAAAGGGAAAAGAGAATAAGGTAGCTAATGCACTCTGCAGGAAGGTGCAGGAAATACATGTGGCATCCGTTAGTACTTTCCAATCAGATTTGAGGCAACATATTGTTAATCGTGTTGCTGAAGACGAATTGTATGTGCAAGTAAAAGACAAATTGCAGTAGCAAAGCCTTGAAAAGAGGTATGAAGGATATAACTTGGAAGAAGATGGACTTCTTAGTTATAAAGGCAGAATTTACATTCCAAAGGTAGCAAATTTGAGGAGAGTTGTTATGGATGAGATCCATCAAGCTCCATATTTTGGTCACCCAGGATATCAGAAGATAATTACTACAGCCAAAAAGCAGTACTTTTGGCCAGGAATGAAAAAGGACATGGCTGAATACATTTCAAGATACATGAAATGTTAGCAGGTAAAGGTTGAGCATCAACACCCTGCAGGCTTGTTGCAGCCTTTGCCAGTTCCAAAATGGAAATGGGAAGTTATTTCCATGGATTTTATTATAGGATTGCCAATGACTTGGAGACAGCATGATTCCATCATGGTTGTGGTGGACAAGTTGACAAAGGCAACACATTTTACACCGGTTAACTCTACGCATAAGACTGATGACATTGCAAAGATCTTCATGAAGGAGATTTTCAAATTGCATGGGTTGCCTAGGGAAATAGTCTCTAACAGAGATGTCAAGTTCACTTCCAATTTTTGGAAGGGGTTGTTTGTAGATTTGGGTACAAAGCTGAACTTCAGCACTGCTTACCATCCTCAGACTGATGGCTAGACCGAGAGGGTGAATCAAGCATTGGAAGACATGCTTCGCATGTATGTAATGGACAAACCAACCAAGTGGGAAGATTATTTACACATGGTAGAGTTTGCTTATAATAATGGACAGCAAGCATCTTTTGGGATGAGTCCGTATGAAGCTCTGTATGGCAGAAGGTGTAGGACACCAGTGACTTGGGATAATCCAGTGAACTGAGTTGTGCTTGGACCAGAGTTGCTCAGGGAGATGGAGAAAGAGGTTGTAAAGATCAGGCAGAATATGAAGGAAGCCCAGGACATACAGAAAAGCTATGTTGATTAGCATAGGGTGAACAGAGAGTCCAATGTTGGGGATCATGTTTACCTCAGAGTGAGGGAAAAGAAGAGTTCCTTGAAGCTTGGGAGTTGTGCCAAGCTGTCACCCAAATATAGTGGGCCGTTTGAAGTGCTTGAAAGAATAGGGCCAGTTTCATATAGACTTGCATTGCCTGCTAGTACTAGGGATCATAATGTTTTTCATGTTTCTTTGCTTAAGAAATATATACATGACCCTAACCATGTGATAAATTGGGATGTGATTCAGGTGGAACCCGAGGGAGAGTTTCGAATCGAGCCAATGCGCATCCTCGACAGGAAAGTCACCATGCTCCAGAACCGAGCCATAGGACAGGTAAAGGTGTAGTGGGAGCAATACGGTCCTGAAGAGGCTACATGGGAGCTGGAGGATGCCATGCGATTGGCACATCCATTTTTGTTCAAATATGCAAAGCACTGAGGCAATGCCAATGTAGCATTTTGTTCAAATTTTGTAAGCACTGAGGACAGTGCTATTGAAGGGGGAGGGGAATGTAACACCCCGGTTTTGACCTCGTTGCATTAATGTATATGATGTAAATATTATATCGAACCATGACAAAGAGATCAAGGCTAAGGCCCTGTCATTGATTAATGTTTGGTATATAGGAAATCATGGTTGATGCCTATGGTTTCTTTGCTAAGTCAAGCACGTTTGTAAACATCATGTAAATATGAAAATTAATGAAAACCCACAGCCAGTTATGTCAATGCAACAAATAATGAGATGGGGGAATGATTTTCCTAAGGATAAGAGGGTAGGAATGTTAACCTTGAGCCAGTTTGGGAAAAGCCATGTGTCATGGGGAGAACCCATCAGAACTGTCAACTACCCTCTTTCTTGTCTTCTCTTCTCAACCCTTTATTTTGCGAGAAGGTGGTTGAGGTAGTTATTGCTTGGAAGAGGAAGAGTATGGGAAATTTCGGATTGGGTAGAGCACCCAGTTTTGGAATGTTGTGTTTTGCTTGCACAAACAAGAAAACACAAAAAATGTATGCCAGTGTTGACCTGCGCGTTCATGTTTGGATTTACTCTCATGTTTTGAGAGCGGCAAAAAATGTTTTGGCTCAGGGGGGGAATCACCATCTTCATTATCCATTGGAGAGAAAAGATCTTCAGTAGCTGAGCTCTTCCTGTGTGTATCCTTCGCGTTGTGCGAGTGTTTAGTGACATTGCGATAGCAGCGAAACTCTACCTGTGTATATCCTTCGTTTTTTGTGAGTGTCTTTCCCTTGGAAAGACTGTGATTGCTGTGTTGTAGCGTTGTCCTAAACTACAGAGTGTATGAGACCTTGTTACTCGTGTTCCAGAGTAAATATATGGTGTAGAGTCTCCTTGTGGTTGTTGTGTTGTGCACCCTGGTTCGGGTCTGAGCTCTGTACAAGACTAGGAATGGGAGAGACATAGAACGTGCTTGATAAACCTAGTGTGAAATATCATGATAAGATAAGAGTAGCTGGTAAACCTGCTATGCACACCCTGAAGAGCACTGGAAGGGAAGGTGTAGACTGAGGGACTGTGGAGTAGAGAAGGGGACACTTCCTTGTGTTGGGTGTGTAGGCAGTAGGGAAGCTAGGCCAGATAGATCTTGTGAAGGTGTTCTTAGCTCTGTAGATGAGCTCACTAGCTTAGTAGTTCTTCCTGCATGTTGCCTTAGAAGCCTGATAAACCCAACTAGAAGGATGGCTTGGCTGGTAGCCTGATAAACCCATCTGTTGGCTTGGTTGTGTCTTGTTGCGCTTAACCTGGTGTGTAGCCTTTGTTTGGATAGTTTGATAAACCCAGCAGTGAGATGGATTGGCTGTGTACAGTCTGATAAACCCATCTGTTGGCTTGACTGGTCCTTAAAGGTGAATGTTGGCTTGACTATTTTCATTCTGTGAAACCCAACTATGAGATGGCTTGGCTAAGTGGCCTGTGAAACCCATTTGTTGGGATGTTTTCCCTTACAGCCTGATAAACCCAATTGTGTTTAGCTTGGCTGAGTTTTATTACACGTTGGCTATGTATGAGTCTGCTAGTGTTCCCTTATTCCTTGAGTAAATCATGCCCAGCTTGGGGGTGACAATGTTGCTGAGAGACTAAGGAGCACACTAGCCTATGGTTGGGAGGAACGTTGCAGTGACATATCTGGTTGCAGGACAAGTTCTGTTCAAGATAAGTGTTCTTGTCTATATTGTATTATGTTATTCTCTGCAATTATATTTCTTGCTTTGCAAATAGCTTGATGGACTGTGTTGAAATGATGCATTGTTCTTTGAATAACTATAATTATAGGCATCTATGTATGTTTTTCTATCAATGCATTTCTCGCAAAGTTGCAGTGGAGATTGGCCAGATCGGTAATGGCATGAAGGATCATATCGATCCAAGAATTCAGTGGAAAAGTTGAGTTTCCAGGCAGAAATCCTCCTTTGCGTAGCTTTGCAGGTTTGTGGGATGCGGGATGCGAGTTGCGGGATTGCGTATCGCGAATTTCCATAATTCCCAATCCCGTAAGTCAAATTTTCCGCATCGTTGATCTTCGCAGGATAATTCTCCGTCGTTGATTTGTTTCTGATGTGGGATGCGGGTTACGGGATCGCGGGATTGCAAATTTCCCTAATTCCCAATCCCGCAAGTCAAAGTTTCTGCGTCGTCGATCTTCATGGGATCATTCTCCATCGTTGATCTGTTTCCTATGCGGGATGTGGGTTGCGGAAAGCAAGATTGAGATTTTGTAACTTTTCGACCTCGTA
>LPNX011165822.1:367350-381936 GCA_001517045.1 Pseudotsuga menziesii | reverse complement strand
GTCCGATATCCTCTAAGATCTTTCCTTGCAATTTGTCGAATTGATCTATGGAATATGGGAGGGAGCGTGACAGTGCTGGAAATGTTGAGATGTGGTTCACGACCATGCCCGGTGTTTCGATGAGCAGTAAAAGCCTTCGATGAAATTTTAATTCCACATGATGATGGGGTATGGGTACGTGACAGAAATGAAAAGCACAAGAAGCCCCAGGAAAGGGGGGATCTTGGTTGGTGTCCATATCGATGCTAGGCATAGTTTATGACAATAATACAAAGTTTGAGGTCGACTGGAAACCAACAGTACAAAGAACACACCACTAGCAAAAAAAACTAAGTATCAAACCAAGAAAACAGAGGTACCTTCCAAAGGAACAATACAAAGAACACACCACTAGCAAAAAAAACTAAGTATCAAACCAAGAAAACAGAGGTACCTTCCAAAGGAAAGTCTAGGATGATGAGGGCCCAGAACTAACTAGTAAAGGACGAAGAAAAGTTACTTGGGGTCGAAAATACACTGCCTTGGGTCCAAGCGCTTGAATTACCAAATCGCTTTCCCAAATTGTATGGAAGGGATTTCCCCCCAATCCCACCCTAGGTATAGTGGAAATATCCTTCCACCATAACCCATGTGGTGTCCTAGAAGTATAGATACTAAGGATACCAAAATCACAAAGAAAGTGCGGTGAAACAATTGTCAGTCCAGTCGATGCACATGGGCAGGGTATCTTAAACAGTACCAGGCACCACACGGGATTGGAAGGAGGTAATGAGTAAGTCCTCAAATGTGCAACATCTATGGTGTATGCTCTACTGAGTATAGGAGGGGTATTGCCATAGCTCAGTATCGCACGACCTTGTGCTTGACTCCTGTGTTAGAGGAGCTTTTTGGTGTCTTTCTTTATGAAGTTGGATTTCCTTAAAGATGGGCCACTATGTTTGAGTTTAATATTTTGGGCAGTTAAAGATGTCACTAACCCAAAACACTAGCCTAGACTAGTGTGTGTCGTCCCTATAAAGAAACAATTACTAATATATTTTAGATATTAAAAGTTCTTTTTAAAGGGTTGTTGATTACTCAAAGGGGTGGTGGAGGTGAAACCAATGGTGTTTTGACTCAATTCCGAAACAAGACGACTAAACAAAAGAGAAATTGAAATGCAAAAGAAAAAACCTACTTCTCTTTTCTTTTCAAAATTGAAAATTGAAAGCCACGAAAGAAAAACTTCTTTTTATATTTTCATGAACAACGTCATGCAATGCAATTAAGACTAAAACCCTAATCTAAATGTATATAAAGCAACTATATGTTATTTTTAATTTTTAATTTTATGAATGCAAAATAAAAACAACCTACAAATTAATGCATGCAAAGTAATGTAAGCAAAGTAAATAGACTTCTGCTCTATACCCCACTAACAAGCCCTAGGTTGCCCTAAATTCAAATATAACCTCACTAGGAAGGGATACTTGCAAAGGTAAACAAGCCAACCACTTTGGCATGGAGAGACTAAACAAAAAGACTGAAACAAACAAGGGATAAGAAGCTCAAAGGTTCAATCTATACCTGCAAATAGAGGTTACTCAACACCTTGTCCAACAAGGTCAAGCCAAAGAAAGAGGTTGGGGGGGAGCAACAAAACAAGCCTAAAGGCTTGAAAATGAATTACAAATTAGAGAAATAACACCCTAAAGAGGAGACACTACATCCCAAGAATCATGCATAGACAAAGGACCCATAAAAACCCTTCAGACAACCCTAAAACACCCAAAAAAGACCCAAAACTGATGAAAAAATCACTTACAGGGGTAATTCATGACTTTCCTTAGGTAGGGTCATGAATGAATCATAGGTTACTTGAAGAAAGTCATGAATGCACTCAAAAATATCGACTATGTAGTGCAGAAAGCTCAAAAAGGTCAAAACCTACCCTAAACATGTAGCGAAGATGTCCAATCAGACTTAAAGGTTACTACTAAGTTGTAAGAAGGACTTGAAACCTCAAATACACTATAAAGAAATCAAGGAAACCCCAAAATAGACAAGGCTCCCCAATGGAGTCACCAGTTTTGTTGTGGAGGAAAGTGTTCCTATGGATGGGGGTTAAGAGGCCACCAACATACTTGGGTTTAAAGACACAATGCATTAAGTTCTGAAAGTAAATGTAAACAAAATTCAAGGGTCAGATAGGTTCATACCTTAATCACTGAAGGCTGATCCAAGATTTCTCTAGCCCTTCCTCTTGCTCCTCTAGCTCAAAGAGACCTCCAAAACAAGTTTAACCTTCCTCAAACCAAATTGACTATATGAAAGGAGATTATGTTCAATAAAACATGAAACCCTAAACCGATAAGCAGCATCATCATATAATCATAACATAGATTCAACATCAATTAGACAATGATTTAGAAAGGGAAGAGCAACAAATCTTTATTATCAAGTGGAAGAAGTACACAGTTCACCTTCTCCTCTTGTTAGGCACCTCACGAAACCTTAATCTCAATCTCCTGCTTCTCTTCTCCAAGGATCTCAACCTCCAAGCTCTGTAACACATAAATATGGCATCTAGGGAAAAGGTAGGGGGATGAGAGTCCCAATTCCACCAACATAACAATGTAAAGGTCAAGTCCCTCTCAGGGACCTCTCTCCCTCTCTTATATAGTATTATGAAGAGTTAGGGTCGAATAGAGATCAATTACAATTGCAGGATCACTTCCAAAACCACCCAAACCACCCCTAATTCGATAATTTTCATACTTTTATATTGTTTTTGCCACTTCAAGAGAAATTCACGGGTTTTATGACACAAAGTCGCGAATTCCAAGGGAAATTCACAGGTTTCCTTAAGAAAACTCATGAATGGGTAAAACATCTCTTTTTAAGGGTATTCCATGCATTTTAAAGGTTTGGAGTCTTCTGGAAAGTTCTTCCTTATTCATATACCTTTCAAATGGTCCAGAGAAGAAGTTAAACAGAGTTACGAAACTCCAGATATGGCTCCTCCAATCAAGGTGTTTTTTCAGTGATTGATTGGACTTTGCATGAAGTGTCGTCATGGAAGCATCGACATACGACAAAAACATGTGAAAGTGATCACATGCATAGATGTGTCATTTTAGGCTATAACAATTAGCAATATGAATGGGTAAAATATAATATGCCATTTATATTGTCATTCAGTTCTTCAAAACAATCTTATCTAAACGTCACATGGGATGTTTCACCAGTGTCAAGCATCCAAGTATCTTTCCAAGAAGAAAATGAATTGATCTCATTTTTCCAAAATACAGTGTGCAACAATAAAAAGAGTTGATTCAGTAGCTTTACCAATCTCGTGGGTTTTACTCTTGTCTTATTTGTATTCTTTATTCTGATTATGCCTCTCTTTGATGATATCCCAAGAAATTCAACACTAATCTTCTTCATGTCCATTCTTCCCACAATGTTTACAATGTAAATATGGTCTCTTGTTTATATTTTTTTTTTGCCCCTACCTCTAAAATTATTTCTTCTACGTCCTCTTTTGTTGTTTTATCTATTGAAGAGTCGTTTTATTGGTTCTTTGCTTTCTAAGAAAGGCAAAGGGTCTCTCGAGTGGGCTAGAGGGTCTTCTTTCCAAAATCTTTCTCTCTGTCTACATTATTTTCCACCAAAGAGTCAAAGGCGAGGTCCTTGAATTTTTCACTAGCTTGAATTGATTCAAGGTAGTGTGAATGTCTGGGATAGAGGAACTTGATGAAATAAACCAATGGAAGGTCTGGTTACATACTAGTGGTTTTGATCTTATCCATGATTGCTTTCATATCAAATGTAGCAATCATGGAGTCATTGTCTTTCAATTCTAGATTGAACAACTTTAACATCAACTAAATTAGATCTAGCTCAGAATGTGAGCCATATAGGTCCTTCAATATTTTTAAGGCATCAAAATAAGATGTTGCATAGTGCTGACTCACTTTTCACTTATTGTTGCAGTAATCCATGTCAATGCCTTGTTGTCTATGGTATTTCGTGCAGCTAGTTCTTTCTTTGTTACTGGTGGTTTTGGGTCAGATGTCATGGGGCCAAATTGTGTTTCAGTGGTCACTCTGTCACATATACAATCCCATAGGTCATTGTAGATGAATGTGAAATTGATCTTTCTAAACCACTTTGAATAGGTGTTTTTTCTAGTGAGCACTACTCCAACCAGAGAAGTCAAAGAATTCATTTTCTCAAACCTACAATTTGATAAGTACTTCATAAATATTTCACAAGAAGGTTTACACTATATGCAGGTCTAAGCCTCTACAAATATCCTTACAATATTGTGATATTAAACTCAACTATACAACAAGTTCTCTGCAATATACAATCTTAGTTATACAATGGATTCCGGCTACATTGGCTTATTGGTTCTCAAAATTGACTTTGCAATAAAAATATATATAAAGTGTTACTCCATTAACAAGAACTTGGGTCATAGTTACCAAAGAAAAACAATTAGGGTTTCTCCATACACTTCAACACATAAATGACATGAGGTATAAAGAAGTTGATATGCAACTTCACAAAAAAATGATATGTAACAACTTCAACGTTGCAGTAAGTTGCAATAGAGGCAGTGCAACATTCCAATCTAAAAATAGAACAATATACTAGTCTATCTTCTCAAATAGTCTTGTACATCTCCATTGCAGCATCAATGCCAACGCATTAGTTTTACTCCAATGCAGCACCAATTTAATATAGTAGGGTTCACATAGTCAATGCACCAACGATATGCAAACAACAACAAATATATCCAATAATTTATAGCAACGCTTCAATGCACAACTTAGGTGAAGCTCACTACACACAACGACTTTCTCTCAATTGGTAGATATAGTGCTTGATAATTCACAACATTCCTTCATCAATACATACCAATTGCAGCAACTCCAACATATAGATTCAAGGCAATTTCACACAACTCTCAAACATACATCCACTCATTGTTCAACAATAGTTAGAATTACTTCAACGAAACAATGAGGTATCACAAAATTAATACGCGACACGAGTCTTCAAAAAAATTGTGATACTCATAACTTCAACGCATAAGTTTCGACAAACACTGAATTAGGGTTCACTATGCAACAAAATAGGACATTGGGGTTGACTTCACACGTGAATGGAGAGAAGGAGAGGTCTACATGAATGAAGAGGCCCTGCGAAGGGAGAGGAATCAATTCAAGATGGTAGAGAAACGCTACTAGAGGATTGGAAAGAAAGGGGATGGTAGAGCCAGGGAATATGGCAAAGTTGAGCAGGGCAGAAGGAAAAATGATAGCTACAAAAACTATGCCAAAAGAGGTAGAGAGCATAGAATTAACAAATAGGCAGGCACGCAAGAGTTATAACATGGATTTGATACCATTGTCGAAGGATAACTCCTGAATCGATTGATTTCATTTGAATGAGAAGGAGTTACATATATACATGGTATGGGTGACCTTTGGATTTTCATTTTCCAAAGGTGTAAGCCTCTTCATCTTCATAACTAAAGATGAAAAATTATTTATTTACAATTTTTCCAATGAGGATAATAATCTTGAAGGATTAGTATCCAACAGATTAAGACAAACAACTCATTACTATGTGTTCACATGGTGCTCCATAAGAATGGAATAAATTAAAATTTTGTAAATGATGAAATATTCCAGTTTGGAAATTTCCAAAAAAAAAATTGTACATCCCTCGTCTCACTCTAAAATGTTAAATACAGTTAAATATTGCACTTCACATAGAAGAAATCAATATAAAAGCATCCATGGCATGAAAACCCATGAATAATTGATTGTATGGGTGTTGGAATTATTGCTCGCCTACTATATGACGTAACGTCCCCAACCAAATAAATTTTCGTGGAGAAAAAATTCTACTAAACTGATGCTAGGAGCTAGCAATCCTTAACTTATCCTAATCAGCAGAAATCACTGATTAAAATATTCTTCCGCAAGCTCAATTCCGCAATTCATATTTCCACAAATCTGTTTCCATGGCTCTATTTCCACAATTACGGATTGTGGGTTGACTTTTCGACTTTTCCTTGAATTGCTTCCGCAATTCGTCTCCCGCAACTCTTCTTCTGCAATTAATTTTTTGCAACTTTAACAAGATTGCATCTTTGCATTGCGGAAACCATTCTCGATCATTGATCTCTAGCGACTTCTTTCTTGTCTGTTGATCTGTGATCAAGTGTGGAATTCACTTGACTTCGTGGATCTCTTATCTCTTATGCAGGTTCACTTCGTGAATTCTTTCCATGTCATCAATTCTCATCAACCTCAAATATCCACAATACAATCCATCAAAGTTATAGGGTTTTAACTCAGACTCTTATAGATGAATTGATCAATGAAACGATCAATTTCATTCTCGTCGCACTCACATGAACGCATCTCTATCTTCAGGAATTATCTAAAAAAATCTATCAATACTAAGGATTCATAGACACAAAAAACATGCTTCTGGTTATTGAAAAGAAGATAAAGAAATTACAAATATTTATGCAAAGGCTATGACTCTGTTCTTCATTTTATTAACCATTAACCATTTTACACTACACAATGCACGCTACACACACTCTCACTGCTCACTCTCTTCATTGGTTTTAATTATTACATTCGACACTTATATAAAACTCCATTAAACCTGTCAGATCCAAAATCACAGGATCTGAACTCCTAAGAAAGTAAATATACAACTAACCATCCTCGAGCAACCTCTTGCCAGATTCAAAGACATCAATTGGAAAATTGCCATTATTACATCAAACAAATTACAAGTAAATAAAAAATCCTATCCTTCTAGAAATGATTACATGAAAGCAGAAAATAACATTGACTGCTTATTCAACAAGCATAGGAATTTGACTCGATGCTACTGAATCATACTTCGAGGGAAGAAAAGACTACTTCCATAGTTATTCAGGGTTCACATTATACTTGTAAATCTCCAGTCTAGTCATCCATGTTGCATCTTCAAATGGTTGATCTTTCCACTTGACCAAATACTGAAAATAAGCTTTGTTTCTGGTCTTCTTTGAAATTCTCTTGTTAAAGATAGCTTCAATTTGCGGCTATTATTTTTGAGGTAATTGTCCTTTCCAATCTACAAATGGATCATCTTCACCTCAGATCATTTCTTTTGTTTGAGCACCTGAATATTTAAAAGGACATAATTCTGAAACATTAAAAATTGGATAAACTTGAATATCAGAAGAAAGTTCTATTTCATA
This sequence comes from Pseudotsuga menziesii, assembly GCA_001517045.1. Lineage (NCBI taxonomy): Eukaryota > Viridiplantae > Streptophyta > Pinopsida > Pinales > Pinaceae > Pseudotsuga > Pseudotsuga menziesii. Next base: position 374,675 of record LPNX011165822.1, on the reverse strand, counting down.
TGCATTTGCAGAAAACTTCCTCAAAATTTTACAAGGTCCAATTTTCTTGAGCTTCAACTTATTATACATCCCCTTAGGAAACCTCTCCTTTCTAATATATGCCATTACTAAATCTCCAACCTGAAATTAACTTCCCTTCTTTTCAAATATGCTCTCTATTTATATTGTCCAGCACTTTCCTGCAATTTCTTTTTAACATTTATGTAGCTCATGCATACTGGATGCAAAATCTTCACCATATGCACTTCTCCTTTCTTGTCCTCCTAAACTTCTGAGTTCATACTCCTCTTGGGTGCATCCCATACACAATCTGAAAAGGAATCATACATGTACTCCTGTTGAGTGAATAATTATAAGCAACCTCAGCTTGAGAAATAGCCAAATCCCATTGTTTTGGATTCTCATAAACAAGACTTCTCAATATATTTCCCAAGCTCCTATTTACCACTTCAGTATGACCATTAGTCTGGGGATGATAAGCAAAGCTAAAACTAAGCTTAGTACCCAATTTCTTCCTCAAAGTTCTCCAAAAATGACCAACAAATTTAGTATCCATGTTAGACACAATGCTTAAAGGAAAACCATGCAACTTTACAATTTCTGAAAAGAAAAAATTAGCAATATGTGTTACATCATTAGTCATATTACAAGCAATAAGATGAGCCATTTTTGAACATCTATCCACTACTACATAAAGAGAATAATTACCCCTCTGAGTTCTAGGCAATCCCATAACAAAATCCATACTGATGGAATCCCAAGGCCAAGTTGGAATAGGTAGGGATTGATACAGTCTAGTATTTTGTCTCCTCCCTTTTGCATGTTGACATTTCCTGCAACGTTCAACAAATTTCTTTACATCATGTTGCATTCCTGGCCAAAAATAAAAAGTACTCACCTGAGAAAATGTTTTGTCCTATCCAAAATGACCCGACAAACCTCCACTATGTTTCTCATGTATCAGATTTTCTCTCATAAAACATTTAGGTACACACAATTTATTACTCTTGAATAACAAACCTTCTTGTAGCATGTAGTCCAACCATTGACTTCTATTGTGGGAAACTAGATTCTCACAGGCTGTGTATATATCCTTAAAATCCACATCTTCTTTATACATATTAACCAAATTTTCAAATCCCAAAGTACTGACCTTAATCTCCTACAAGATCAAATTTACTCTACTTAAGGCATCAACAACCTTATTAGATTTTCCACTTGTATGCTTAATCACAAAGGTAAAGTTATGCAAAAATTATACCCACTTAGCATGTATTTGATTTAATTTAGGTTGACTATTTATTAACTGCAAAGCATGATTATCTGAATATAGTACAAACTCTTTGGGCATCAAGTAATGCCTCCATTTCTTGATAGCTTGCACAACATCATATAACTCCTTCTCATATAAGGAATACTTTTGTTTTTCCTCATTCAACTTCTCGCTGAAGTATGCTACTAGTCTCTGTTCTTGACTCAGAACAACCCCTATTGTTGTCCCACTAGCATCTGTTTCTACCTGAAAAACTTTGTAAAAACTTGGTAAAGCCATAATAGGATTCTCAGTAATCTTCTTCTTTAGCAATTTGAAGTTTATGTCAGTTGTTTCTGTCCACTTGAAAGGTTGTCTACTTCCCTTGAAGGTGTCTATTATAGGTGCATAAATTTGACTAAAATTATTGATGAATTTTCTATAAAAACTTACAAGACCATGAAAACTTCTTACCTCTTACACATTCCTTAAAGTTGGCCAATTCATAATTTCTTGCACCTTCTCTGGATCCATTTTTAACCCTTCTTCTGAAACCACGAATCCCAAATAAATCAATTCTTTCTTTAGGAAACTACACGTTTTTAGAGTTATCAAAAGCTTCTCCTTTTGTAGGGTTTCCAACACCAATTTAAGATGTCTCAAATGTTCTTCTTTATTCTGACTGAAAATCAGAATGTCATCTAGATACACTATCACAAATTTTCTAGTGTATTCCTTCAAGACCTCGTTCATCAATCTCATAAAAGTGCTAGGTGCATTAGTAATCCCAAATAGCATTACTAAGCACTCATGTAGTCCATTGTTAGTCTTGAATGCAGTCTTCCATTCATCGCCTTCTCTTATTCTTATTTGATGATAACCACTTTTCAAATCTATCTTTGAAAAATACTTTGAACCACTCAGACAATCCATCAAATCATCAATGCGAGGTAAGGGAAATATGCACCTGATAGGGATATTATTAATTGCTCAGGAGTCAATGCACATACTCCATCCACCATCCTTCTTTGGGCTAAGCATGGTGGGTATTGTACGAGGACTCAATTTTTCCTTCACCAAACCTTTATTCAATAGCTCTTGTACCTATTGTTTGATCTCTTCATTTTCTTGAGGAGTCGGTCTGTAGGTTGCCTTATTAGATAAACTTGCACCAGGTATTAAGTCAATATGATGACTAATGCTTCTCACATGAGGTAAAGCATTTGGTAACTCATCCAAAATAACATCAACAAAATCATCAAGCAAGATTCTAACTTCAGTAGACAAATCATCTAAATTTGTAGAAGTTAAAATTACCTTTGGTTTGTGAAAAAGGGAAAAATGAAGTTCCTCTTCTTTCTTGACTTCTTATAACAATTCCTTCCCAGTCATCAGCAGAATATTGGATCCTGAATCTTCCTGGGCTACTTCATCTTTCATAGGTAGCAGTGTATGCTTATTTCCATCATTTTCTAGAGATTAAGTGTTTTGACTTCCATCATGAACAACTTTTCTATCATATTTCCATGGCCTCCCTAAGAGTATATACATCCATAGGCATTATATCGCATAATACCACATCTTTATAAGTACCAATTTGAAACTCCACATTGCACTACTCATTCACCAAGAGATGATGTCCTTTCTGCAACCAAGACACTTTATAAGGAGTGGGATGTTTCATCCTCTTCAATCCCAACTACTCTACCATCTCAGCGGAGACCAAATTATATGTACTACCACTATCAATAACCATCTTACAACACTTCCCTTGTGACTTTCACTTAGTCCTGAACAAACTCTTCCTATGGGATGGTTCATGCACTTTATTCTCTTTTTTTACTAAAACTCTCTTCTTCATAAGAGATTCTCCTTCCTCAAGAGGATTATTAATCTCTACTTCTTCAATGGACTCCTCTCGAGCCTTAGCAATATTTGCATTCCTCTGAGCTGTGGGTTTATTCTTTGGGCACTCCCATGACATGTAGCATTTCACTTCTTTGTTTCTGCCTTTTCCTCTAGCATTAAACCTACCTCTCCTGAATCCTCCTCTTTGGGGGGGGTTGGCTACTAGAACCTTATGCCTCATCCTTAGAGGTATGAAACTTACCTCCTCTGTTTGGAGATCCTTTCCCTCTTGCAGTATTTCTCCCTCGATTCTTCTGGTTCGGTTTTCTTAGTAGCTTCTCTTCTACCCTTAAGGTTTCCTGATAAGCATCTTCAACAGTATTCAAATTCAACAAGTTAATCTCATCTTGTATCTCATATCCTAGTCAATTTATATATCTGGCCACTCTTTCAATGTCCCCTTGTGTCTGTCTAGCTCTAATACCCAGCTTAAAAAATTCTTATGTGTATTCTTTAACAGGCATACCATTTTGTCTAAGATTCTGTAGTTGTCGAATGAGAGTCAATTGATAATCCTTAGGCATACATTGAATTTTTATTTTATGTAACATTTTGTCCCAAGTTTTGATTTTGAACTTAACTCTTCTTTCCCCGTGGATCTGAATTTCATCCCACCTAATGGCTGCATGTCCCTTTAGTCTCGTCGCTGCATATTTCACCTTCTTTTTATCTTCAATTTCTTCAAAATCAAAATAATTTGCTAATGCATTGATCCAGTCCATAAATTCTTCGACATTCAGATTACCTTCATACATGGGAACTTCTACTTTAGGCATGTTACTGGCTTTCACCAGCATCCTCAATACTTTTACTTCATCAGCAATATCCTCTTGCTCCTCTTCAGAGGATTCCTCTTCATCGTTGGTATCTCTACTCTCTGAATTCCTTCTCTCCATAGTCTCCATCCTAGCTTGGAGTTGCCTTAATTCCCTTTGTGTGTCTATCTCCGCAGCGTGTCTTCCTCGACCACCTCCTACTGGAACTCCACATGCTCATCCTTGTCTTGGTGGCATACTTCTATAGGCTTTGATATTTCTTCTATGATGCCAAAACTGATGCTAGGTAAGAGCTAGCAAGCCTAAATCGATCCTAATCAACATAAATCACTGATTAAAATATTCTTTCGCAAGCTCAGTTTTGTAATTCAGATTTTCGTAGATCTGTTTCTGCAACTATCTTTCCGCAATTCCGAATTGCGGGTCAACTTTTTTACTTTTCCTCGAACTGCTTCCGCAATTCATCTCCCACAACTTTTCTTCTACAATTGCCTTTCCACAACTTTAAACAGCCTTCATCTTTGCATTGCGGAAAGCTTTCTTGACCGTTGATCTCTAGCGGCTTCTTCCATGTCCATTGATCTGTGATCAAGTGCAGAACTTCACTTGACTTTGTGAATCTCTTATCTCTTGTCCATGTTCACTTCGCGAATTCTTTCCCTGTCGTTGATTTTCATCAACCTCATATTTCCACCATACGATCCATCAAAGTTACAAGGTTTTAAGTCAGGCTCTTACAGATGAATTGATCAGTGAAACGATCAATTTCATTCATGTCACACTCACATGAACACATCTCTATCTTCATGAATTCTCTAAATAATTCTATCAATACTAAAGAATCGTAGACACATAAAACATGCTTCTGGTTATTGAAAAGAAGATAAAGAAATTACAAATATTCATGTAGAGGCTACGACTATGTTCTTCATTTCATTAACCATTAACCACTGTACACTACACAATGCACAATACACAAACTCTCGTTGCTCACTCTCTTCACTGCTTTTAATTATTACATTTGACACTTATATAAAAGTCCATTAAACCTGTTAGATCCAAAATAATAGGATCTGAACTCCTAAGAAAGCAAATCTACAACTAGTCTATCCTCGAGCAACCTCTTGCCAGATTCGAGGGCATTCATTGGTGAATTGTCATTATTACATCCAAACAAATTACAAGTAAGTAACAAATCCCATCCTTCTAGAAATGATTACATGGGAGCAGAAAATGGCATTGATTGCTTATTCAACAAACATAGGACTTTGAGCAATTTCACACAACTCTCGAACATAGATCCACTCATTGTTCAACAGTAGTTAGAATTACTTCAACGAAACAATGAGGTATCACAAAATTAATATGCGACACCAGTCTTCAAAAGGATTGTGATACTCATAACTTCAATGCACCAATTTCGACGAACTCTGAATTAGGGTTCACTATGCAACAAGATATGACATTAGGGTTGACTTCACAAGTGAAGGGAGAGAAGGAGAGGTCTACATGAATGAAGAGGCCTTGAAAAGGGAGAGGAATTAATTCAAGATGAGAGAGAAACTTTACTAGTGGATTGGAAAGCAAAGGGATGGTAGAGCCAGGGAATATGACAGAGCTGAGCAAGGAAAAAGGAAAAAATTATATCTACAAAAACTATGCCAAAAGAGGTAGAGAGCATAGAATTAATAGATAGGTAGGAAAGTAGGAGTTATAACATGGATTTGATACCATTGTCAAAGGATAACTCCTGAATCGATTGATTTCATTTGAATGAGAAGGAGAGACATATATACATGGTATGGGTGACCTTTGGATTTTCATTTTCCAAAGGTGTGAGCCTCTTCATCTTCATAACTAAAAATGAGAATTATTTATTTAAATTTTTTTCCATGAGGATAATAATATTGAAGGATTAGTATACAACAGATTAAGACAAACAACTCAATACTATATGTTCACATGGTGTTCCATAAGAATGGAATAAATTAAAATTTTGTAAATGACTAAATATTCCAGTTTGGCAATTTCCAAAAAAAAAATGTACATCCCTCCTCTCACTCTAAAATGTTAAATACGGTTAAATACTGCACTTCACACATAAGAAATCAATAAAAAAGCATCATGGCATGAAACCTCGCGAATGATTGATTGTATGGGTGTTGAAATTATTGCTCGCCTACTATATGATGTAATGTCCCCATCCAAATAAATTTTCATGGAGGAAAAATTCTACTAAACCTACTAGTTCCCTAGGTTGGGGTGGAAACATTAAATATATTTGGAAGAAGGGAGATACAAGACCCTAAATTGACCTTAGACTTATAAATTCACATTAATTGGGTCAAATGAATTATAATAAGAGAAAATAAGGTGGCATTTGGTCATGAGAGCGCATAAGAGGGTGTGGGGCGCACATGTGGCAAGATTCCCCACTACACTTGGCATCATTCTCTCACTAATTCGAGTCCAAGGTGGAGAGTAATGTACATGGGGGATATGAAGAGACAATATTCATGGAAAAAATCTAGGAAGGTTGAATCGGAGTGGAAGAGTAACTCCCAAGGAAGAGGAAGAGGCATTGTGACACTTGTAGCTAGATTCCATGTCATCTATGACAACAATGATGAAGGAATCTATGACAGATATGAAAAATTTATACCTGATTTCAGACCTATGACACATATGAAATATCAGGGCTAAAAATAGACACCAAGAGGGCACATAGAGGGAGTGGTGGTCAACCAATATTCCCAATTCGAATTGGGGAAAGAGGAGTGCAAGAATGAGGAGGACAAATGTCTCATGAAGGAATCAATCACTAACTTGAATTGGGTGAGTGTTGTGGAAATTTGAACCAGGTGATAGATTAATTTTACTCACAACAATTAACAATTGATCATGTAAAATCACTCACAAAGAGACTGAAAATTGGAGCTGAACACTAAACTGTATTAAATCAGTGTACAATAGCCAACCCTGTAAAATAATAGGTTGCTGAATAAATAACATACATCAGGGATTCGAATGCATGAGGAGCAATTCCAATCTAGCATAAAGCAGGCTTACCAAAAATAAGCAAATCCCCCATAGGTGTAAAAAGCTGAACCCAAATCTGTCATGGAGCTCACGAATTGGAAAAAAGGCTTAGGCAAGCTAAAGAGTGTTGAAATGGCAGCTCATACATGCTTTTGCATGGAAGAAAGAGTGGAGGATGAAGAGGACAAAAAACTAGTTCACCTCACCTAGTCTAGCTTTCCCATTTGCCTTAAAACACTGAAAAAGCAGGCAATAAAGCAGAAAAAGCAAATAGGCGCCTAGGAAGCCAGGAATAAAGCATATTTGATTCCTTGGGCTTTCCCAAGCGCTACATGAGTCAAATATGGCAA
>LPNX011165822.1:336702-364055 GCA_001517045.1 Pseudotsuga menziesii | reverse complement strand
CTCATCTCATCTGTCTTTCCAAAAATATCAGCAAGCTTCTCCCATACTTCATTCGGTGATGTCAATCCATCAAGATGGAAAAGGAGGTCTCTAGAAATACTTAGACACAGGAGGCCATAAGCCTCATCCCTCCTGTTGTGACATTTTATCTTCTCTGCAGCTGCATTAGGCTCTGCTTCTGTTGCCATAGTCACCCTGTAGAGGCCTTTCACTCTCAACAGTATCTCCATCTCTGCTTTCCATTCAAATAAATTGAAAGGAGTCAAGATAGTTTTCTGTGATTGATCCATAGCTCTAGAAAATCTGTCCCGGCTGTCAGTAGAAGGCTCCCAATCTGATGTCGAACCTGCAAAACAATTTTTGAAGGAGAGAAACAACCTACAATGGCTCTGATACCATGTGGAAATTTGAACCAGGTGATAGATTAATTTTACTCACAACAATTAACAATTGATCATGCAAAATCACTCATAAAGAGACTGAAAATTGGAGCTGAACACTAAACTGTATTAAATCAGTGTACAATAGCCAACCCTGTAAAATAATAGGTTGCTGAATAAATAACATACATCAGGGATTCGAATGCATGAGGAGCAATTCGAATCTAGCATAAAGCAGGATTACCAAAAATAAGCAAATCCCCCATAGGTGTAAAAAGTTGAACCCAAATCTGTCATGGAGCTCACGAATTGGAAAAAAGGCTTATGCAAGCTAAAGAGTGGTGAAATGGCAGCTCATACATGCTTTTGCATGGAGGAAAGAGTGGAGGATGAAGAGGACAAAAAACTAGTTCACCTCACCTAGTCTAGCTTTCCCATTTGCCTTAAAACACTGAAAAAGCAAGCAATAAAGCAGAAAAAGCAGATAGGCACCTAGGAGGCCAGGAATAAAGCATATTTGATTCCTTGGGCTTTCCCAAGCGCTACATGAGTCAAATATGGAAAGTTTGACCTCTATGGATAGGCAATTAACAACTTGCACATGGTGGGACTCATGAACTAGGCAAATAAGACAAAAATAATGAAATTAATGTCTAAGTGGGTAAACTATGGGTTGATTATTCTAACAAGTGTCTTGGTAGGAAATTCGACCTCATGAGTCCACATGAAGTTAATAAAAGAGGAGAATGAGCAAGGAGAGCAACTTTTGGATCATTTTTGTTTTGCACTCTTGGAGAGCTTGGCTTGTCCTCGCACAGTGGATGTTCATCCACCCTACTATTGAATCAGCTTCGAAGGTGAAAGATCCATATCCAATATTTTTGAAGGAGAGGCCATTTAGACATCTTATAAGATCTTAAAGTATGTGATAATACAGGTTAAAACCCTTCTTCAGTTCGAATTCATCTCATAGAACTTTGTTTTATCTTCTTTACTTCCATTCTCTTGTCAATGTCCATTGTTCTAGTGTGATGGCGCACTAATGGTTGTATAAAACTTATGGAGCGTAATTTTTTGATATAATTGATGTATTATAAGATGTATTTGATTGTATGGATCGTGATATTTGAGCCACATCTCGAAATACTCATGTATACCATGTAAAAATTACAAGTAAACTACTTAATACAGCTAGTTTCCATTATGCATTCTTGTGGACATTTAGGAGAAGTTAGGGATCTGTTTTGAATCAGAATTCCATTCATTTTTTTCCTGTATTAGAGAATCCCATAATTTACTTAATATCAGCCATTTAGTATATGCAGGTCCCTTGGGCATTTGTCAAAAAAAATTGCAACAATTTTCATGTCTATGGTCTACATTACTCAAGCAATGTTCATGTGTCACAATTCTCTGTTTGACGGGGTGCAATAATCAGTCATTGATCTGAATTAATGTTGAATTTTGGTTTTTAAGGGAGTCATTTGTCCATTCCTAGCCTATGTTCATAAATTAGGGAGGTTTTTACTGTGTTTGGGAGGCCAAAAATCCAATGACTAATGGTGGGTTTCAACACCGAATTCACTAGTATTTTTCCCTTTCTTTCCCCCTTGATTAATGCAAGTTACAAATGCCACTATCAAGCGTCTAAGTTTCTATCAGGTGCCTTAGTATGTCATAAGACCTATAGTCCCTTCCAAACATAATTCAAGATCATTTGGGTGAATTTGGGGTTGTTTGGGTGTGACTAGTTTAAGGTTCGAAATTGGCCAAATTTGAGCAGACTTGAATAACATGTCAAATGGAATTCTCTGATTCTAACATTGAATGTTTTAGGTATGTTATGATTTGTTAAATACAATAGGGTCCTTCCATAAGAAATTTGGAAAGGTATGGCAGTGTTTGGAACAAGACAAGAAAGACTAGTTTCCTAGTTTTCCTAGTTTTGAAACTAGACAAAGTACATATGCCTTAGAGACCATGAAGTCTTGACAAACAAAGAAATCTTGAATAAACCCCAAAATCTTCTAGTCTTTTGTCAAGCACAACACTTCACACTTTGTAATAAATAGAACCAAAAGCATTGGTGGTGTGAAAACACGTGAATAATAGAGTATGTGACTTGAAGTCTTCACAATTAGATAAATTATGTAGAAATATTCCATTTATTTAATTTCCTGAAATATTTTTGTACAACCCTCTAAAATGTTAAAAGATTCTAGTAAACATTCCATGTTTTGGCCCCAATTTTTTGGTTGAAATTCGACTAAAATTGCTCATATACGTTGTTGGAATTGCATATTACATTTTGGACAACTAATCTCATTCAAAGGTGTTACCAAATGCCTACCAATCTATCTATTTTCTTCATAAACTAGCATAGAACCATAAAATAAATAATGATTCCCACCACTTTTTGGACCACCAATACCATTCAAGGTGGTGTTTCCAAGTACCTACCAATATACTCCATTTTTTCAGACTTTCATGGATACTAGCATGGAACCATAAAAGATATCATGATTCTCACCATTACTTTGGACCACCAATCTCATTCGAAAAGGTGTTACCAAGTAACTACCAATCCGCCACATTTCTTCGTAGACTCTCATGAAAAAATAAGAGAGATAGTGTTTCACACTACTCTTTGATCGTCAATCACATTTAAGGTGGTGTTGCAAAGTACCTACCAATATACCCCATTTATTCGTCAAACTCTCATGGAACCATAAACAAGATCATGATTCCCATTGGGTCATGATAATAAGAAGGAATGACTTGCTTCAATAATGTAAAAGAAAATTATAAGATGTTGCTTCCCATCCCATCCAATTGGACTTAGATTGCCATATTTTATTCTCAAGCTACCATCACCCATCCATTATCAAAGAAAATCTCCCTTATTTTAAAACTAATGATATAGTCTTGTGATGTGGCATATCATTTTAGAAAATTGTTTAGCAATGTATGCATTTCTTGTTTTCTATTGAATTTTGTTGACATATTGTTCTACATATAATTTAGTGATGTATAAATTTCTTAGTTTTTGTGTTGAGTTGATTATGAAAGTAATGCACATATTAGGCATAAATTTATTATTAATTAGTCAAACCATGTTTATTTTGAAAGCCACGATGAACCTTAAGCATGAGATGGAAACATCATCAATGGATTGGATAGATTGCCCAAGATTATGATAGTTAGGGGTAAACTCATGAAACTTGGAACTGAGACTATTGATTTCATGGTTCCACCCCTGCCCCTCATGATTCTAGGAAATCCATGCAACAAACCAATAATGGAATTTTTATTTGGACAATAATGTGTGCATGATGATACATTTATTACACCTAGATCATTAATATAAGATCAATGGTTGTGCACCATCCATACCATTGGATAAATTTGCATTCACCATTCTGACCAAACCCCAAATCAAGGAAGAAGAAATTACATGACTAATATACGAGAAAATTATTCACATTTATGCAAATCTATGCTTAAATTTTGGCAATTTGAAAGTTTGCAAATAAAAATAACATAGAAATAATGCCATGTAGATAGACTAAATAATAACATTGCACAATTATTTTCTCCAAGAGGAAATTTTTTGATAGAGATTCGATACTACTAGATTTGGGGTTCAAATTCGACGTTTATACCACCGTATGAAATTAGTAGTCACTTTAAACGTAAAAAACACTGATTTATTGGGATTTTATAGAAAAAGACACTTCAAAAAATACCCACCTGTTGTGGCTTAAGCAACACGAGATAAGACGTCGCTTAAGCGACATTCCAGTTGCAGATGTCGACTCAAAAAACACGTAATTGTATATCATTGCTTAAGAGACGACATCGAGATGAATGTATTTTTCCTTTTTTCAAGTTAATTCGACAAGTTTTAAAACATATTCGGACGCAACATCTAATTAGTTTTTTTCCCGATTCAATTGGGAAAAATTTAAAACATATTTGGATCAAACATCTATTTAGGTTTCTTTTGGTTTGAATTTGACAAGAATACTCTGTGGAAGAATTTTGGAGGGAGAAATATGATTATAGGGGAAAATTTTGTGAATTAATAAGATTATCCCCTGAATTAATTTCTTTTCATTTGGTTAATGATTTTCATGTCTTTCATCTTACTTCAATAATGCATTTTTTAAAAATAAAGAACAATATCATACAATCTTGTTCATTGGTTTGCTAGTATATCTGAACGAATTGCTACTATGCAAGCATCTATGAGTTATGTATATGGTGATAGAAGCAAAATGGTAATGCAAATGATCAGAATCAAGCCTTTAATGTTGAATATATAATCGATGATGGAAAATGTTATTGCCCTTGTACATAATGTAGAGTGATGAAAAGTAGAAGAGTTGTTAGGGAAACAACTAGGAAACATTGCTCAAAGTATGGTGACTTGGAAGGTAGAACAAAATATCAACAACTCGTAAGATATGAAAAATAATAGTTTTTCCTCATTTGCAACATCACTATTATTGATGTCTATTTCGATACTAATTGAATTTATTTTGTCGTAGTTATTGCACAGACAAGAGCAACAACACTTGGAAATCTAATTGCTACAATTCACATTAGAGATGGTGAGGGTGACCACATTGAAGTTGATACAATGAAATAAAATGACCATAAACTTATTGAGAATGAAGGGATAAATAGGTTGATTAATCACACATTTGTTGCCACAAATGAGAATGCAGCTACAAATGAGATCTACGAAAACATTCATGATGTACCTCTTATTGATAGAGCAATAAAAACCTTATACAAAGAGTCAAAGACAAATCTTCTCTCTGCTCTTTTGTTACTAGTCAACTTGAAGGTCATGAATGGTATTTCAAACACAACAATGACGCAGTTGTTAAAGTATGCAAAATTTATATGTTTGTAATTGAATTTGGGTGTTGTTTCATTTATCATTGTCATATGTAAAGCAGTAATTATGATTGTTATATTAATTTTTTTTAGATTGTTAGGTGGTACTCTTCTACCACGGTCAAATACTTTACCTCTCATATACAAATAAATGTGTGTCATCCTAAAAGATATAGGAATTGAGTATAACACAATTAATGCATGTTCCAATGATCGTATCATATATTACGAACGACATGCATCAAATAGTGAGTGTCTTGAATGTGGAATTAGTAGACATTGTATTGATCAAGTAAAAAATAAGCTGCCCTGCAAAGTTCTTCACCGTATCCTGATAGTTCCACATTTTCAACGACTATTTAGGTGTAAAAACATTGCAGAATTTATGGATTATATACACGACATAGAAGTGCAGATGTTGTCATGTGAATGCTTATAGATGGATCTACACTCAGATACATTGAAGAAAGGTGACCAATTTTTAAAGAATGACCACGTAATGTTAGACTTTCATTGAGAGTTGATGGTGTAAATCCATTTGGAAAGGTCAGAACCAATTACTCAGTTTGGCTAGTTTTTGTTATAAACAATAACCTTCCTCCGTGGATGACAATTAAAAGGGAGCACTTAATGTTGGAATCAATTGTTCCAGGTATTTCTTTTTAAGAAAGTTAACACAATATAAGAAATCCATATTTTTTCATTGTTCCATGATCAAGAACTTATTAATTATGTTAACTACTAGGTAAGCACCAAGTTAAATATATGGATGTTTATCTTGATTCTCTTATAGATGAACTTTTAAAATTATGGGCTAGAATCATATCCAAACCTATCAGCCAAAAACAATTTCAATTCCATGAATACTTACATGGATAATTCACGATGCACCTAGACTTACACATTTTTGTGGTATGTAGATTTGTCATGTATCACTATGCATAATTTATTATTGAACGTCTTTTTATAATTTATGGAATTATATGTATTAAGACTATTCCATAACTTGCAGGGATTCAAACAAAGGGAAAATATGCATGTCCAATATGTGGTCCAAGAACAATATATAGATGGTCAAGAAGTTTAAGAAAGGATGTGTAGAATGAGTTTAGGCATTTTCTCCATAAGGACCATAGGTATCAGATACCAAAAGAATTGACTTTAATGGGAAGGAAGAGAGTCACGGAAAAAACCACGAAGAATGACGCCTCAACTATGGAAAGAGGCATTTTAGAAGATCCATGGTAGCCAATACTTATTTGTAGTTACTACTTTGTTCTACCTTTACCCTTTATGGTGGTTTGTTTGTAAAGATGCAACCTCAAATACACCAAGTCATTCACTTGGAATTGCCTCTCCACTCTATGTTGGTCTACATATTGTTTTTGTTGATTTTGAGCAACCTACAAGTTATCTTTCAAAACCTTCAAAATTTCTTGACTTTCTTCAATCCAATCCTTAGCCTTTGGAGATATACTATCACAAGAAATGTGGTCAATAAAAGTGGATGCATCATGAACATAAAGTGCTTTGAAATGAGAAATGGCAATGGACATATGGAAAGTAGTATTGTAACAAAATTCACCCAAATGAAACCATTTTATCCATGCCTTTTGTCTCCCACTAACATAGTTCCTCAAGTAGCCTTCCAACCATTGATTCACCCTCTCTATTTGACCAACAGTTTGGGGATGGTATCTTGTGCTAGGTGTCAAATTTGTCCCCACCATTTTGAAGAGTTCTTTCCAAAATGCACTCAAAAATCTGCTATCTATGTCACTAACAATGCTATTAGGAAGCCCATGCAATCTGAAAACTTCTTTAAAAAATAGTTCAGCCACTTGTGCAACAGTGAAAGTGGTAGTAACAACAAAGAAATGAGCAAATTTAGTGAGCCTATCCACCACCACAAATGAAATCCTTACCAAATACTTTGGGCAAACTAGTGATGAAGTCCATGGAAATGCTCTCCCATTTTGTTCTAGAATAGGAAAGGGATGTAAGAGACCAGTTGGATGAGTGTGCTCCACTTTATTTTGCTGAAATGTGGTGCATTCATTAACATACTTCATAACATCAGCCTTCAACCCTTTCCATGATAATTTTTCCCTCAACATTCGCTATGTTTTGAAGAAACCGGGGTGACCTGTTAGAGGAGAATCATGAGTTTTCTTTAAAATTTTCTCCTTCAAACTTGAATTAGGGACCAAATAAATTCTATCTTTGTATTAGATGATTCCTTCCAACACCTTATACTTATAATCATCGTTAGTCTCATCAAAAAGTTCACAAGAAAACTTATCCTTGGCACACTACCGCTAATGTGGCTTTCCAATTTTCTGCTACATCCATTAGAGAAATAGAAGGTCTTCTAAATAAGGCATCAATTACCACATTATTTTTTCCCTTCACATATTCAATAACAAAGTCAAATTCCCGAATCTTACTCACCCACTTTTGTTTCCTTTCATTTAGATCCTTTTGAGTGAGGAAGTATCTTAAGCTGTTATGGTCAGTTTTGACCACAAATTTGTTTCCCACCAAGTATTGTCTAAACTTGATCAAAGCATGCAACATGGCTAGCATTTATTTATCTTAAATCAAGTAAAGCTTCTCATGTGGCTGCAACTTCCTACTCTCAAAAGCTATTGTGTGTTGCCCTTGTTTTAGGACTGCTCCAATGCCTTCTCCTGATGCATCACATTCCAAGACAAATGGTTTAGAAGAGCCAGGCAAGGCTAGAATAGGACAGTTGCTTATTACCTCCTTCATTCTTAGGAAAGGTTTTTCAGCCCCTTCATGCCACTATAAAGCATCTTTCTTTGTCAAATCAGTGAGAGATGAAGTGAGTTGGGAGAACCCCTTCACAAACTTTCTATAGTAGGTGCAAATTCCAATGAATCCTCTTAATTCAGTGATACTTTTGGGACGAGGCCACTCTAAAATGGATGTTATCTTCTCCACATCCACCTGCACACCATCTTGACCAATGATGTGTCCAGTATACAAGAGCTCTGTCAAACCAGACTCACATTTTGACAGCTTAGCAAACAAATATTGATCATACAGAATTTTTAATACCTCTTCTAGATGATGCAAATGTTCCTTCCAAGTTTTACTGTATATAAGAATGTCATCAAAGAAAACTAGTACAAACTTACGAAGTTGATTGTGAAATATATTGTTCATGCATGATTGGAATGCGGCGAGTGAATTTGTCAATCCAAAGGGCATGGCAAAAAACTCAAAGTGATCATAGTGGCATCTGAAAGCAGTCTTTGGTATGTCTTCTTCCCTCATTCAAATTTGATGATAACCAAATCTAAGGTCAATATTTGAGAAGAACTTGGCCCCATGGAGCTCATCCATGAGCTCATCAATCCTTGGGATGGGGTATCTATTATTCAATGTCTTCTTGTTTAAAGCTTTGAAATCAATGCACATTCTCAAAGTTCCATCTTTTTTCTTTACCATAACAACTGAAGAAGCATATGGGTTGGAACTAAGCCTTATGAGACCCAACTGCAAGAGTTATTTAATAGCCTCTTCAATCTCATCCCAAATCCTTTTGGGGTGTCTATAGGGATGCATTTTGATAGGTTGTGTTCCTATCTCTAACTCAATGATATGCTCCACCCCTCTATCTAGTGGTCTTCCTGGATGAAGGTCTCCAAAAACATTCTCATACTTAATCAATAGTTGCTCTATCTCCTTAGGATGCTTGGAAATATTCAAGTGAGGTTTAGGAGATGTAATTAAACATTCAACAACCCATTCTATGTCTCCATGCATCAAGATAGACCTCATGCTGTGAGAGGACACCACTTGATTTGGGTAAGTGTGCATTCCCCTCAACAAGATGGGTTTCCCTTCCAAATTTTTGAACCTTATTTCAGGGACTTTATAATTCACTGTATGCTCCCCTAAAGAATACAACCATTGTACTCCCAAAAACACATTTGTATCAGCCACATTCACCACATAAAAATTGTCAATGGTAGTATTATTTCCTAGAGTAACTTGAAGCTTTGGAATCCATTTAGTGCAATCCATAGAATTGTTACTTGGAATGATGACTATGAAACCATCAAAAGTTTCAGCTTGTAACTTTCTCCTCTCCACCAAGGCTACATCTATGAAGTTGTGAGTGGCTCCTCCATCCACTAGAACCATGACCTTTGGCCTTGTATGTTACCCTTGAGCCTCAAGGTGTGGAATCTAGGTACACCCGAGAGTGCTGCAATTTTTCATGTATCAGGAGTGGGTTGTTCTTCTTTTGTTGTTTCATAACCCTCTTCTTGGGATGCAAGTTGTGCTTCTTCCTCCTCCTCCCCTTCTTCATCATCTTCACAAAAAACTTCAATGTAGTGTGCCTTCCCCTTGGCACATCTATGTCTCGAAACCGAAGGTTGTTGGCATGTAAAACATAGCTTCTTTCTTATAAGTTCTTCTTTGCTTGGTCCTCCTTTATTTTTTTTGGTAGAGGGGTCCTTTTGCCATGGTTTCTTACCTTTCTTGAACTTGGAATGGAAGTTTGGCTTGGGAGGGTATTTGGTTCTTAGCAATACATTCTGCAAATCTTTTGTCAAATTCATGGATTCCTTCAATGTGACTGGCTTGTGGGCTTTCACGATCCCTCTCAAAGGTTCTGTTAATCCTTTAGTAAACAATAAAACCAACCTAAAACATAGATACATCAGAAACCATTACTGAAAGATTTTCAAATTCTAACATATATGCTTCAAGAGTTCCTACTTGCTTCAATTGTGCTAGTTCTTTGAAAGGAACTTCAGGGTCTTTCCTCTCAAAACTCTCCATCAATGCATTGGAGAAACCCTCATAAGATAAAATTTGATCATGTCCCAAGGTTATAAGACCATGGAACCACCAATCACTAGCTTCTACTTCAAGATGCAAAATGGCCATTTTCAATGCATCTTCTTCAGGATTTAACTGAAAATACACACTCAATTTTTGCAACCAAGCACTAGCAGACATTTGTGAGGAACCATCAAAGGAAGATTGGTTACTTTTCCCATGTTGTACTTTAATTCATGATTAAGAGGAGGTTCCCTATCCCCATTTCCTCCATGCTCGAACTACAGAGAAGCTCTAATGAAATGATTAAAAGGTAGGACTTTCCTACATTCATCACTTAGTTGTTGCCAATCATTTGATGCTTCTCTAACATCATAAGTAGTGTAAGGACCTTCTTTGGACTCTAAAAAATTAGGTATAACAGGTCCATTCTTATTTTTGAGCTCATGGGATCGGTTATGAGGTCAGTCTTCGAAAAATTGGCTTCCCCATGGGTCTTCCTCTCATCATGGGGTGAACTACTACTACTCTTGGGTGCTGACTTGCCCCCAAGTTGGCTAGCCAACATTTCGAACCCTTGCATGAGATGTTTGGTCATACTGTCAAGAGATGTTGTAATGAATTTTTTAAGGTCCCCATTATCTTCTTTTCTTTCCATATCTCCAAATCCTAGTTCTTTCCTAATCTCTTCGTAACTAGTATTACTTTCCTCACTTCATTCTCTTTCACTGTTAAGATCTCCAATCTTAGCTTCTAATGGAGGGAGGTCATCATCAAGAAACATGAATAGAAAACTCTCACAAGTGCTAATATCATGCTCTGATACCACTTGTAATGTCCCAATTCGAAAATTCCCAACAAAGGCAGATTTTTTGGAAAAATTGTCTGGACTAGTCTTTACTCTAGGGGATTCAAATAGCACAAGAGGGTATAGAATTTGGTAGGGACTGATGTGGGGAGTCTTACGACTCTTCAATGGACTCTCTGATAGATTTATGATAGGTTATGGACATTTTCAACTCTATTTGGGGACATTAGAAAAAATAGTAAAATGACTAGTAATTTATGGTACAATTCCCCCTAGGGTGTGAGCAGAAATGGCTCTCCAACTCCTATGCAACCCTCCCTACTTGTAAAAAAGAGTATGGGGAATGTAATTAGACTTCATTTAATGTCATTTGGTATGGTTAATAGTTCTGCAACAAAGGTATAAATCTTCATATTCGAATGTAAAAATTCAGTGATATTTACTTAAGGGAAATTGCATATAAAAGCTCACCTTCAACTCATAATGATGTCCATAATGGTTAAGAACAGAGAAAGATGAATATAGTCCAACATCATTTTAATATCTCACTAACAGCATATAACATTTATCCAAGTTGCAACATACATCAGATATACAACTCCATTGAAATGGGAAATCATCACATGGAAACTAGTCACAACAATGCTTGGAAATGTGGACATTTGCATATGTATTTCTTCTGATTTCGACTTACAGAGAAGATGGGAGACATATTACAGAGCCATGAATCATTCACCCATGCTTTGGCATCAACTAGACTTAATGGGGCGCAACCACCATTCACACAAGTGCGCCTTCATAGAAAAACATGGAAATATGGAAGTGGGAAGTGAGAGAATGGGAAGAGAGATGAGTCACAAACAATAGCATCCTTCTATCTGCAGTAAAACACTCCATGAATCTCCAAATGAGAATTCAGGGTGGCCTCTCCCATAGCCAACTTGGATGAGAATATCACTCTCTCGAAATTGGCTCACTAGCAAGGTAAGTGAACAGTCACCGTGCAATGGACAAGCTAGTGCTTTCCAAAATGACAAAGGCAAATAAAAAAATGATCAAAAGTCATTCTCATTCCTCATGAAATATGTTTATAACCCTCCTAAGGTCCTCCAAGGTCGAATTCACTCCTATAGGCTTCCTCTAACTCATCCTTGATGTTTAATAACCTCCGTGACACTTGTTCTTCTCCTCAACCCTTCATCTTCCTCCAAATTTGAATTGTTGCCACATAGTCCCAAGTACGCCCTCTTGGAGGCTATTTTTAGCCAGGATATGTTAGATTGTCATAGGTTTGCAATCATGTCTTCAATCAAGTCTGACTTGTCATAGAATCTTCCATCATTATTGTCATAAAACGCAGGGAATGTCTCTCCAAGTGGCACCTAGTTTCTTCCTAGACTCTTCCTCTTCTATGGGGAGTTACTCCTTCTCACCCATTTGAATACTTGGGCTCATGATATGTCATTTAACATCTCTTCACCCTCCAAGAACATTCCATCACTCATAATTTCGAGGTTGGGGTTAAGTCATGACATGTGTAAGGAAGAATCTAGCCACCTAAGGTCTCCATGGACCTCCAAATGTCCTTATAAAGCAATGCCACTTTATTTTATCCATATTTATTATTTGTATGACCCAAATTAATGTGTAAATGACAAAATAAGGTTCTCTTGGGTTCCATACCTCCCTTATTGCAAGATTAAATGCCTCCTCCCCAACCTAGGGAACTGGTAGGTGGGTGAAACATTGCCAACTAGTAGACTCGTTGGGGTGGGAACATGCCAATCATTGAATCACATCTTGATGATGATGACTATATCGATGATGACTTAGCACTGGATGTTGCAAATGTTGTTTTGGACAATCCTTATAATGGTTCTTAAGGGTTGGATACAAAATTCTGTTAGTTTTTTTACTTTAATTCAAATTGATCAGGATCTTTATCTGAAAGAATAAAAAGCACACCAAGATATCCAAGATACATAATATGCACAAGACACAAAGATTTTCCTCGGGGAAACCATAAAGGAGAAAACCTCACAAACTTCATCAGAATAGTTATGTCACTAAGACAATATCACAAGATGGAAAAAACCAAGAATAAGATGTCCTCTGCAGCTCTCTCTCTTCCTCATCTAGCGAACTTGCACATAAAAGAGAGAGAGTGTGTGTATCAAATGAGGGAGACTGCCTCCCTATTTATACACATCAAGTGACTGACCTAAAACTTGACTGGGCCGACCTCTTAACCTAGTGGGGCCAACGGTACCTAGGGAGACTCAAAAAATACATTTTACTCCATATCCTGGAAATACATTTACTCCATAGGGGCAACCTAACTGGTCCTACATGCCAGCATTGGGAGAAATACATATTCATATAGTTGGAGGTGCCGGAGGGCTGCCTTACGGAGGTCCTCCCCCTGCAGGACCTAGTGGTATTGGAGGTCCTAGAGGGCCTCCTTACTGAGGTCCTCCCTCTGGGGGTCCTAGTGGTCCTCCTCCTGGTGATCCTACGGGTCCTGGTGGTCCTCCTCCTGGTGGTCTTAGTGGTCCTAGGGTCCTGGTGGTCCTCCTCCCGATGGTCTTTGTGGTCATGGCAGTCCTGGTGGTCCTGGAGGTCCTGGCGGTCCTCCTCCTAATCCTCCTAATGGCCCTGGTGGTCCTGGCGGCCCTAACCCCGAAGGTCCATCTTCCGAAGGTTCATCTTCTCATCATCCTTTTAAGCAGCATGTGTATTAGTCCACTTACGGTCCTACTGGTCGTTACATGCCTTATCAATATTACCAATATGTTGAACCAAATTACCAGTTACCTTTCCTAGCAACTTTGGACTTGCCCGATTTGTCCAAGTTGATCAATGACCCCATCTAACACAATCCTTCATGGCCTCCTATTCCAATCAAGTTACCATTGGAGATCCCAAAATTCGATGGTAAGCAGGGAGATGATCCCAAGAATCATGTTGTGACTTTCCATCTATGGTGTTCGTCAAACTCCTTGATGGATGACTCTATTCGATTGAGACTCTTCCAGCGCACTTTGACCGGTACGACCGTGAAGTGGTATATTGAACTTCCACAACATTCATTTGTGGATTTTAGTGCTTTGGCGATTGTCTTCCTCACACACTCTCAATTACCTATTCATTATGAAACGGGTACGTAACTTTTGACTTCTTTGCGGCAAAACACCTCACGCACATTTCCGATCATATTCATGAGTGGAGAAGGTAGAGAAGGCTCATTAAAGCTCCTATCCTAGACCAACTCTTAGCTGATTGGTTTACGAAGTCTTTGTTGCCACCCATTGCCCGAGATGTGGCTATGGGGGGTGTTGTCATAGAAGAGCAGGGCATTAGTCGCGCTCAGTATCTAGACTTGGTATATTCCCAGTCTAGAACTTTGTATGACCTCATTCCTCAAGCTCCTCGTCCCAACACAGACCCAGCTAAGCCACCTGCAGAAAATCTTGTTGATGGGATTATCGGTTCAATCCAGCCCCCGTCAATAGCCAAAACTGCCAAACAACCCAGTCTTTCTACTACTGCTCCTTCCAAACCTACGAATTCCACCGAGGTGAATGATATTCAAAGTATGCAGTCATCCGGTAATAAGAAAAAAGGAAAAGGTAGAAACAAGAAAACTGGAAACCAACAGGAAAATCCTAAACCTACGGCCCCAAAGAATGACAATAAAGGAAAAAGGAAAGCTAAATACCCCTGTCTATTGTGTGGTGGTGATCATTTCACGAAAGAGTGTCCTCAACGTGATGAAATTAATAAGTTTTTAAAGAGTAACCCTGCACCGGCAGTTCTCGCTGATCCTTTTCCTTCTCAGCAACAACTGGTAGACCACATATCTAACTAGGGAAATTCTAGTTCCAAAGAGGAAGTTCGAATGATATCGTCGGAAACTGTTAAGATAGCAACTCGAAGTCAATCATATGACAAACCGGAGGAGAAGAAAACTGAGAAACCTTCTCCAGATAAAACTCCTTCTACTGGTTCTCCCGCATCCTTGTCTAATGGTCCCCTAACGATCAAGAAGCCTAATATCGACATGATTCTGCATCCACCCAAGAGTACTCTTAGGAAGGTTGTTTTTAACCCTAATGCCCGAGCCGCATAGTTCTATAATGCCATAGAAGACTTAGCTCATGCACCATGTGCGATGTCTACCTTAGAAGTACTCCAAAGCTGTCCTACACAAAGCAAAAAATTATTAACCGCTTTGGGAGCCACAGACCCAAGTGCCATGAATCTGATTCATTTCAATCTGGAGAACCTGAAACCTAGATTACCTCACCAACTAGCTTTTCAAGTCATAGCTAGAGTAGTTGGGAAAAATATCTTTAGGACTGTTCTAAATGAAGGTGCTTCAACCTCTGTTTTGTCTTTGTCCTGTTGGAAAGCCATTGGCTCTCCCGAGCTTGTAAAATCACCGACAATGCTAAAAGCCTTTAATCAAAGAGGTTTCCAGCCCTATGGTCTCATGCCAATCCTTTCAGTTGAGCTTGGGGGCAAAACTGTTTCCATTCAAGTGGAAGTAGTGGATGCCCCGTTAGACTACAATCTTCTCTTAGGAAGAAACTAGTTTTAGGCTATGACCAT
The DNA here is from genome assembly GCA_001517045.1 of Pseudotsuga menziesii. Lineage (NCBI taxonomy): Eukaryota > Viridiplantae > Streptophyta > Pinopsida > Pinales > Pinaceae > Pseudotsuga > Pseudotsuga menziesii. Next base: position 348,533 of record LPNX011165822.1, on the reverse strand, counting down.
TGTCACTTCAACGGTATTTAGAACCCTCCAGTTTCCACATTTGGGAAGAATTGTAACAATTGATCAATTTGATTTCTGTACGCTGGATGTTACTACTACTACGACGAATAATATCCCTTTGCTAAGTCAGTCCCCTCCTCCTTACCAGTCGATTCGGGTAGGGATGTTGAAAGATTCCACCCTCATGGGCGTGTTTCCATCAACCCCTTCTAACACAGAAACGACAACAATCAATATGATATCTTCATGTAATTATGATCCCAAGGGTAAACAAGTTGTTGAGACATCCTCCCTGAGCCCACATGAAGCAATTTATGATGCCATCCAATCTGTTTTTGATGTTCCTATAGATGATCTTCATCTGGTGGCTTTGGATCCTTACCACTTTCCTTACTGGTTAGAACCTTCAGTTTTTGTTCTAGATTATCTCTCCCAGACTTTTCCCTCAGACGAGTCCATCATAGAGATTATGAATGTGAATGAATCAGTATGGGAGGATCACCGTCACGATCCTTTTTCCTCCCTAATACCAGTTCGAAAGATAGTGATTTTTTTTATCTCTCTTGGGTACTGATATTGTTGATGCCCCGCAAACACCTGTCTTGTTGCAAAATACTGAATCTGAAGGCAATTTATGCAACATTACCAAAACGGCTCCACTCGACATATCAGTCAAGCCTAGAACTGTTGAACATGTTCACATAGGGTAGAACTGTTCAATAGATGAAACTGAAGAGTATAGAGCACTTTTTAAAGAATTCTAAGACATTTTTTCCTAGTCTTACGAAGAAATGCCTGGGATAGATCCATCTATTATGGTCCATGAGATCAAAACCTATCCTACAGCTAGACCAATTGGGAAGAAATTGAGACAAGTCCATTTGTGGAATGTTGCAGATATTAAAGCTGAAGTCGAAAAACTTCTGAAGGCAGGATTCATCTATCCTGTAACCCTGACGAAATGGGTATCGAACATTGTTCCTATGAATAAAAAGCAAGGAATGATTCGAGTCTGTATCGATTTCCGAGACCTGAATAAAGATTGTCCTAAGGACAACTTTTCGACTCCACACATCGATCATATTATCGATAACTATTCTAGGAGTGTCATCTTTTCATTTATGGATGGCTTTTTCGACTACAATCAGATTGAGATATTGCCCATCGATCAACATAAAACGACATTTATATTCCCATGGGGAACCTTCACCTACAGAAAGTTACCCTTTGGTCTTAAGAACGCTAGGGCCACATTCTAGCGTGCCATGTCCTATGTGTTTCATGACATCAAGAACATCGTGGAGTCGTACCTTGATGATCTCCCTGTGCATTCACAGCAACGCGAAGACCATCCTCAACATCTTAGAGATATTTTCCTGAGATGTCGTCATTATAAAAAAGGCTGAACCCCCACAAGTGTGATTTTTGCATTGAGACAGGACGTCTCTTAGGATTTGTGGTCTCTAAGGATGGTATTCGGATTGATCCCTTAAAGATTGTTGCAATACTCGCTTTACCTGCCCCTACCAACCTACTTGAACTCCAAAGTTTGCAAGGGAAGGCAAAATTTCTTCGTCGTTTTGTTTGTAACTTCACTGAGAAAACACATGGGTATATGCGTCTCCTGAAGAAGGATCCTCCTTTCTTCTAGGATGACTAGGCCCAGCCAGCCTTCAATAATCTTAAGCATGCTCTGACCCATTCACCCGTGATACACCCCTAGACTACTCGAAGGATTTTCTCTTGTATGTTGTTGCCTATACTACTACTATCAAAATGGTTTTAGCCCAAGAGGACCTGAACGACCTAGAACACATGATTTATTGCGCTAGTAGGAGTCTTCTCGATTCTGAAACTCGATACTATATATTGACTTGTCATGTGCTATGGGGCAAGTACTCCCAATGGATTGTCATCCTACAGGAGTTTGACCTTGAGTTTGCCACAGCTACTTCCAAGAAGTCATTGGTTTTTACGGAACTAATGTGTGGTCTTTCCTGTTCTTTAACGAATCATGAGCCCAGTGATTCATTCCCAGATAAATTTCTATTCCTAATAAGCACAACTGACCTATGGTACAGAGATTTAATCATTTATCTCCAAACACAGCGTTTCCAGCCTACTATATCTCGTGAAGATCGTCGTCGCATTCGTCACCACGCAAAGTACTATCTTATCCTCAATGATACATTGTATAGATGTGGTATTGATACTATTCTACAACGATGCCTCACCCACGACGAGGCTGAACAAGTTCTTAATGAATGCCATTCTGGAGCATGTGGCGGTCATCTTTCTGGGATGGCTACAGCTCAGAAAATCCTTCGCGCTGGCAATTTCTAGCCCTCTATCTTTAAAGATTGTCATAAGGCTGTTAAGAAATGCCCACCCTGTCAACACTTTTACCCAAAAAAGCGCACCCACCCTGCTCCATTATAGCCCGTCATTGCCGTTGGCCCTTTCACCAAATGCAGAATTGATTTCATGCATTGTAAGCCTACCTCAGCCGGGGGGCATGGTTACATCAGTGTAGATGTGGATTATTTTACTAAGTGGGCTGAGGCTATGCCTACATATGCAGAGGATGGTAAGACTACCACCCTCTTCCTATTTAACCATGTAATAGCTAGGTTTGGAGTTCCTCAGTCTATTGTCACTGATCATAGTGTTAGTTAAAATTAATGTTATTTAATTCACCTTGATTTAATTATCGACCGGAGGACGTAAACTTCGAGCTGCTACACTATATGTGCAGGCAAGGTAGTTTTAACGCTCATGCTGATAGCAACTTAAAGAAATTCTAGTCTACTTTCAACCGAAAATGAAATAGATGAAGCTATTACTGTATTGAAAAATCAAATGCTAAGGATTACTAGATCTATCTGTTCTTAGAGAAAAGAAAATCCATTTACTGACCACTATCTTACTGTCAAGCTCAATTTAACCTACAGTAGCCTACAACAACCTTCCAAAACAATACTAATCTTCCAAAGAAATTCTAAACTACAGCAATTTGTCAAAACCGTACTAAACTACGGCAATCTTCAGCTACAGCAATTATGGTTTACTATTCAAAACAAACAGCCTGCAATGAGTATGCTCAGTCAATCTCAATGTCCTTGTGTTATATCTGAACTCCAGTCATTAACCTTACAGAGTCTGATACTTAAATCTACACAAACACTTCTCAAATAATTGCTGATAATAAAACCTGTTACCTCTTAACTCAAGATTGTCCACAAACAGTCTATCAAAAGGAGGTTTAAATTGTTGTTATTGTCTAAATATACCATGCTTGCGTTTTGTACATACAAATGCACACAAAAGAATGCTGGGGTTATTTAGAAAATTCCCACCAATGAATATTAGAACTGTTCAGGAAATATTCACTTATTCTTGTCTATATATATACTTTGAAGCTGGTGTTCAATCCTAGGAAACAGTGCTGTAAACTATAACTCTTTTCCTTCATTCAATGCCAAGAAACATAATTCCAACACCATTCAAAAGACTGTTTAACAAACCCTAGATACTTGTAAATCGAAATATTTAAACCCTCTGCTACTGTAAATTCTTTTAAATCCACATACTATAATGCGAGAATACCCTACAGCTTTGTGAGCTCAAAAGTCAAAAGAATGGAGCTATTCACTAACAACAGAAGGAAATATGAAATCCAATCTATTCTCTTCACAAAATCGATTCTACAACAATCCAAGTCAAGTCCATCCCACAGTTCATCAATGCCATAACCATTAATAAGTAATCCATGCTGAAAACCAAAGAGAGTTTTAAATACAAGCCACGCTTAAATCTATTCTACAGGCTAGATCAAATACAACTGATATTAATTAATATTCTGCAACTATAAGTTCCACTTCAACTCACCAATGAACCAAAACCATTAGCATTCCACAAAAACAGTGTCAAATGATAAAAACATTACTCTACTCACTGCAAAACACACAATACTGAAGTACAAAGGATTGGTGTTGAAGGGGGCCCTATCCTCAACGACTTCCAGTCTTAAATCATAGCTTTAAAGAAGATAAGCACTAAATCTATTGATGAAATAAAGTTTTACAGCCTTCTCTGAGTATCCTCCTTTACTTAGGGTTTCAAGAGTCATTTTATACTGAAAATACAAAGTAAAATTGACCTTGAAACAAGGATCGATCCAGCTAACAACCCTACACCTATCTCAGCATATCTGAACCAAAGATGGGAGTTCAAATCCCCAGAAATCCACATACTACTAAAGAGGGAAAACAACAGCTCCTCAAATGAAGGACATCCACGAAACAACACCTGAGTAATATTCATAAGCATCTGAAAGGTGAGGTGAATCCAAGAGAAACACCTCCACTGTGGACCGAATCCCCCAAATCGCTGCATAAACCTTCCTTCGAACGCCGAGACAAGCATGGAGCAAAAGACCCCTGCATAGTAAAGAACAAAAACTTATTACTTGACCTATCATTAAATGAAACCTAAAGGCCCAATTATATGCATAAAACAAGGCAAAGTAATAAATAAGTAATTAAAAATCACTTACCAAAGCCTAGCAATGTTGATCTCCCAAAAAGACATAATCATGTACAAACAAAACTAATTATTATTTGATTCCATAAGACTTTAAGCTAGAAAATATTATACTGAATAGTCAAAATAGGAGACCAACATCTCCCCCAGACGGAAGATCTTGCATATCCCTATGCAAGAAAAAATTTGAAACTCAAAGTAGATGATCAATCCTTGGATCCAACTCCAGAAACTGAGGCTGAGGTATTAAATAAGACTTGAACCTGAGGAGGAGATGGAGCAGTTTGTTGCTGTATACTAATTAATTGTTCAAACTATTTATCTTTCTTCTTTAATTGTTTCCGGAGACTTCGATTTGACCCTGTAACCTCATCAACCAAAGTTTGTAAAGAGGCTACCTTAGCCTTTAAAATGGCATTTTCCTGCTTGATGAACCGATCCAATCTCACATACTCTTGCAACTTCTTTGTCAGTTTAAAATTCCTCTGCCTAAAATAATCAATTCCCTGACCTGAAGCATCCGACATATGAGTTTTAACAGATTTGGAACCTAATTTGGAAAGTGATGCCTTGACAGATTTTAGACTTGATTTTGAAGGGGATGCTGGCCGCAAGGGTTCATTTACAGGACTTGGCATTGTAAAATGATGAGGAGAACCAGGGGAATCAGAGGTATCATGGGCAGAGGAAGCGTTGGATGATGACAATTCAACATGGACAGGCTCTTTACCCTTGGATTCCCTTTTTCCTTCTTTAGCAGCCATGCTGCGAGTAAATCTTCTATTGGGTAAAACAAACAAGTTTTCATGACCCTTATCTCCCCCAAACCGAGAGTTAACACATTGTCCCTTCGAGATTGGAGACTTCTTAGTATGTAATGGGGCAGGTTTCTTACAACTGTTAACAGCTGGTTCATGAGGGTAATTATTTTGGTGAACAGAATTGTTTGCAGAGGAGGATTTATCCACTAAGTCAGGGATACAAGGCTCACCTAATTCATTCCCCAAGGATGATTTAAGATGAGGATTAGATAACTCATATACGAACTGTTCCCATACCCTGTCTTGCTTCTTTAATTCAGCTAAAACGAGAATTTTAATAATCCCGTGATGGTAAAGACTGTGAGTTGGATGTTCTAGGTTCTTCCTAACTTGTGAAGCCATTTTACTCAGACTCTTCCAAAAATAAAATGGGAAATTCAGAAGCTTACCGAACTCGAAGTGAGCTAATAAGCGAAAATGACAGGCTTTGTAAGTGGAAAATCGGCCTTCACAGGTAATCATCTTACTGATGATCATCAAAGAATTATGAAATTCATCTCGAACCTAGAGCTTGGAGAATCCCTTTTCACCCTTCACGGCTAAAAAATCAGGTTTGAAAACACAGTCATATTCCTTCCGTGGCAACCGAAAATTCTTAAACCACCTGTCCCTGGTGCGTGGAAGTCCCGTAGCCAATGAAATGGACTCCTCTGTCACTGAAAACTCCAAGGACCCGACTTTGACTGTATGCCCGTCAAAACCCAAGGCAAACTTCAAAGAAACAGCGTCATCGTGGCCCTAGAGATTGGTTAAGAACGAATGCCGCCCAGCCCGAATGAACATCTCCTTGCATGCTATAAACTCAGGTATGGCTAACAACTTCTCATATGCTGAGGGTTCATGCCGGTCAAGCATGGTGAAGAAAGGAAAAGAGAAGAACATCGAAATAGCAGAGATATTAGACAGTCAATTTCGCAGGCAATGGAAAACTTCATCAACGTTTCTTTTTACTAGCGAGGGTAAAACTAGAAACAGCCCGATAGAATTATGGTAAAAGGAGATAATAATCAGCAGATGTGGTGAGGACATCATTGTGAGTCGAGGTTCGTGCCATCCACGTCATTGGGAATGATACCCATATTAGAACACGTTTAATGCACCGAAACTTCTTGGTATTTACGAATTAGACCAATGTTACAAATTTTATTAAAGATTAGAAATCGATAATAAGGAATGAAATATTACCAAAGATTGACACCATAAAATGTTTTAAATAAACATTGGTGTATCAATTAAACAAATGCCAAGGTTATTATGGTAATCCCATAGTTCACCAAACTTTGTATTAAAAACAAAAGCAATTGGTAATAAACATGATCCTGAATATATATCAATTAAGACTTACCCAATCATGCCACGTGCATTACATTTATCAGCGTTTCTTACCTTTGCCATGTAACATGTCAATTTTCAATTTTTTCCAGCACTCCACCCGGCACTCAATCCGGCACTTCAACAAATTTAAAATACAGCAGTACTTTCAGGCTGATAAAGATAAACAAGAATTACCAGCATATGTTGAAGAAGTAGTAATTACCAACATCTTTAGCAGCTGTAGTGTTATTAAAACAAATGTACTCAAAATAGTGATGTTAAAACAATTTAGCTTTCCCAAAATACACCACTCAGATGAGCTAAAAAAAATAAATAAGTGAACTGAATTAAAAATTTATTTGACCCCCAACAGTTTTGTGGCATAATCACCTCATTTCCAGCTTGCTGCTTCACCTGATTACACAGGAAACTAAACTGTGTTATGAAATCAATTTTTATTAACAATACAAAACAAACAATCAGGAACGCAGACTTCAATCAATCACCCTTACTCCTATGTAACTACAATTCTCAAACAATCATAAATGCAGACTTCATTCTCGTCATTCATACAGAACTTTTTCCACCAGGACATGTGCCATAAGACCAGAGGAATACTAACAGAAGCTAATGGGGTACTGATCCACTTTGACTCAGCTTCACACAGGACAGTTTGAGTAGTGCAACAAATAGTACTAAAATTCTCAGCTATGTTCAAGACTCAGAAAATATCAGGCATAAACCCTTTTTTTAAAAGAATCAGGTAACCCAAAATTCAGAGCAGCTGGAGATGATTATCAACTGGCTATCAATTGACTTTTTCAAACAGTTTCTTTAAATTTTATTTAACCACCCTTATGACCTCTCTTTTACCTTTACATAGGTACATTGTTCCTATGGACAAGTATAGATGAGGCTTTTAAAGGAGATATTAGAGTCAGAACCCACTGCCAGCGAGCCCGTTCAGTACTCCGGTGGGGTAACTGTAACATCTAAGAAGCTTCTTCCCCAGGCAGATGCCCCATTGCCAACAGGCCTGTTCAGTACCCTGATGGGTTTTCCTGTTTATACCACAGGTCGGTACCCGCTGCCGGCGGACCTGTTCAGTATCGCGGCGAGTTAACCTCTTGCACCCGTTTTCTATCAGAGGCCCTTGTCCCAAGTTCATCTTAAAGATAAAGTTTATGATTTGCTCATGCATATATGAGTGGGGGAGCAGCTCTGAAAACCATCTAGGAGTGGGATGGTAACAGAATTGCAAGAGTATTCTTTATACATGCCTGTAAAAATTTGCCCAGATGAACAACTAACCTTTGCAACGTATAAAGTGAAAGTCATAAAGTGGCTGCACAAAAATGTATATGTATGTATTGGATATTATAGAAGCCAATAGATAATAACCACCAGACTGCCCAGTCTTGGATACATTTTTCCAAAATGGTGCGTGACTTAAAAATAACTTAATGCCCATAGCTATTACTAAAAACAATTCCCTCGCTCCATTTAGTGTGAAACCAAGTCAAATGGTCCTAGCAACCCATAAGTTCATAAGCAAAAACCACTTTGGAAGCTTAAAGCACTGATGGAGGCAATGCCAGGTGGATAAGTACTCATATGAATAATGAGGACAGTTCTGAAAAACCCGACAACACACTTATATTTACTTGATACAGACATCCTAATTACCAGTGAAACTCAGAAATTTACCAAATTAACACAGTCCTTTGCAAAAACAATCAATGACTGAAAATAGGAATAATAACAAAAGACTTCCCTGTTGTTTTTTTTAAACATCCTGAGCCTGAAAAGAATATCTGCATCCTTCAAAAAGAAACCTAATAAAACAAATTCCTGTACATATATACAAAAACAATTTCATTGAATGTTACTGTGAAGAAGTGGGAGATGAAGGAGTCATTCCTTCACCTACCAGCTCTAGTCCAGATTGCTGACTCATGGTATGAATGAACTCTTGCTTAGAAAGAGGTTTGTGATATACCTTTAACCGATGTCCATTCACCACAAAGGCAGTTTGTTCTTCATCAATTGTCTTTATTTTGACAGAACCATTATAAAAAATAGTCACAATTTCATATGGTCCCATCCATCTGGTGGTAAGCTTACCTTTGAAATGTTTGAACCGTGAGTCAAACAACAGAGCCTAATCACCTTTTTCAAAAGTCTTCTTCTTCAAAAATTTATCATGCCACTTGGTCCGCTGATTCTGTATTAAAACAGTTCGTTGGACAGCATCTTGTCTGATTTCATCAAGCTCATTTAATTGCATCATCCTCTGCTCCTGAGCTTCATCTAAATTCAGGCTCAATTGTGCAGAAATACGAAAAGTCTTCACCTGAAATTCTATAGGAAGCAGAACCTGTTTCCCATAAACAAGCTGATATGGGGTATACCCTGTGGTATTTCTCCACATAGTTCTGTAAGCCCATAGTGCCTCTGGTAACCTGTCTGCCCAATCTTTGTGATGCAGCTGTACAGTCTTAGTTAAAATGGATTCTAACACCTTATTTGTTGACTCCACCTGCCCATTTGCTTGAGGGTGGTAAGGAGAAGATTTATAGTGCTTAATCCCATATTGTTCTGTAAGTGCTTTCATTGATTTAGAGACAAACTGTGCTCCATTGTCAGTCACAATTTCACGAGGAATGCCAAAGTGAGTAAAAATTTCTTCGTAAATAAACTCTATGACTGATTTCTCAGTGGCCCTCAATAGAGCTTTTGCCTCAACCCACTTAGTCACATAGTCAGTGCAGACTAAAATATATCTCTTTTTCCTTGACATTGGTGAGATTGGCCCAACAAAGTCCAATCCCCATTTTTCAAAAGGTTCAATTTGTACTTAGGCTTGTAAAGGCATTTGATCAGCAGCAGTGGGTTTCCCCATTCTTTGACAGCTGTCACAGCCCTATACATATTTTTCAGCATCTTTAAAAAGTGTAGGCCAATAATATCCTTGATGTAACACCTTATATGCTATCCGCTTGTCTGAGAAATGGCCTCCACAGGGTCCATCATGACAGGCTTGAAGGATGTCATACATCTCATCCTCCCTCACACACCTCTTGATAATCAAGTCTGGACCTGTTCGAAAGAGGTCATTTCCTGCCCATGAATAATTGGCACTTTGCTGTATGATTCTTCGTTTTTCATAAGAGGACAAATGAGCAGGTATTTTCCATGTAACCAAATAATTGGCTATATCTGCAAACCATGGTGTTTTAATAGAAACAGCAAATAAATGTTCATCAAGAAATGTGTCATCTACAGGAACATTATCATCAGCCTGAGTCAATCTGGAGAGGAAATCTGCAACCAGATTTTCCTTCCCTGGTTTGTCAACTATGGTAATGTTAAATTCCTGTAGCAAAAGAAACCATCTAGTAATTCTGCCACTAGTGATAGGTTTATTCATTAAAAATTTAATAGCAGAATGATCAGTATGAACAAATACATCATAACCAGTAATATAATGCTGGAATTTATTGATGGCATGAACAACTGCTAGAAACTCTTTTTCAGTTACTGTATAGTTTAGTTCTGCAGGTGTTAATTTTTTACTGAAGAAATAAATGGCATAGTAAGACTGGTTTTCTTTCTGTCCCAGCACTCCCCCCAAGGCAGTGTCTGAAGCATCAGTCTGTATGTGGAAAGGCAAAGACCAATTTGGCCCCCGCAGAACTGGTGTTGAAGACAATTCTGATTTTAAGGTGTCAAAGGCTATCTGACAGTGTTGATCCCAGCAAAAACCACTGTCTTTGGCTAATAATTTGAACAGTGGTGCTGCTATCTTTGTAAAATTAGCAATAAACCTACGATAGTACCCCACATGTCCCAGAAAACTTCTGACTTCTTTTTGTGTAGCCGGTGGAGATAAACCAATAATGATTTCAATTTTTGCTGGGTCTACCTTAATACCTTCTGATGAAATGTGGTGCCCTAAAACAATGCCCTCAGTTAACATCATTTTACACTTTTCATGACTTAAAGCAAGATTTTTTTCTTGGCACCTAATTAAAACTTTCTCCAGGTTATCTAAGGCTTCCTTGAAATCATTACCATAGACTATAAAGTCATCCATATATATTTCCACACAATCATGGACTAAATCAGCCAGAATACCTAATACTGCCCTCTGGAAAGTGGCAGGAGCGTTACACAATCCAAATGGTAACACCTTGTAAGCATAAGTTCCCCATGGGTAGGTGAAAGTAGGTTTCTCCTGATCCTCTGGGGCTATTCTTATCTGGTTATACCCACTGTATCCATCCAGAAAAGAAAAATATTGTTTTCCTGACAAGGTATCCAAAACCTGATCTATGAAAGGAAGAGGGAAGTAGTCTCTGAGAGTTGCTTTGTTTAATTCACGAAAATCAACACATATTCTCCACTTACCTCCCTTCTTCGGGACAATCACCAATGGAGATACCCATTTGCTATCAGAAATGGGATAGATGAAATCTGCATCCAACAATTTTTGTAATTCATCCTTCATAATGTCTTTAAGCGCAGGATTCATTCTTCTCTGTGGCTGCCTTACTGGTCTAATATTTTCCTACGTATAGATGTGATGAATGCATGTATCAAGGTGAATGCCTTTCATCTCTGTATAAATCCAAGCAAATGCCCCAGACTGTGCTTTGAGTAAATTGACTAACTGATTTTGCTGGTCTTGAGGCAGATTTGCATTGATAAACAAAGACCTTCCTGGACCAATCTTTATTGGTATAGTTGAGGCTCCAACCTTCTCATCTATGAATAAAACTACTGATGATGAGGTGGCTGAAGGGTAGTACTGGTCTTGAAAATCTTCTGTGAAAACATTGTTTAAGTTAGAGAAGGACTGGCATTAGAGAGAATTTGAGGTCAAAAATAGGCCTCCTAAGAGATGTACTCCAAAAATATAAGATATATTAAAATATTATGAGTTAGGGGTTTTATGGGGTAGGTATATATGACAACTCACCTCCTACACTACTTTTTATGCACAATATAAGTAACCATGGTTGAGTTACTTTTCTAAATTGACTATAAATAAAATTAATAAAATAACTCTAGAATGATGCGACTAAGATTCATTGTAAATTCCCAAAAAATTATTGTCCTTTAACATTTATTTGTCTTGAACTTGTAAATAAG
>LPNX011165822.1:271323-336521 GCA_001517045.1 Pseudotsuga menziesii | reverse complement strand
GATGATGTCATCTACTAGAATGTAATTGGTTGATTTTTATAGTACATTTTGGTCCTTTTGAGGCCCATTTTTGACCTCAAATTCTCTCTAATGGGGAACTCAATACTAGTAGTGGCTGAGACAAATTGCTCTAGGATGTCATCCTCAGTCTGGTCTTCCAGCCCTCTAGTTTGACTAATGGACAGTAAGGGTTGTTCCACGTCCTCATCCCCGTAAGGACTCTCTATCCATAGCATGTTTTCTGATACAAGCTATGCTGGGGGATAAATAATAAGGTTCTGTAGAGAGGTGCCATTTGATATCGTTAAAATGCCTTCTCTACAACCTATAAAGGCATTGGCAGTGGCTAGCCAGGGCCTGCCTAATATAACAAGATGTTCCCCCATTGGGTGTTTAGTTTGGAGTACCAGAAAATCCACTGGATACTCCCATGAAGCTACTGTGACAGTAATGTCATCTAAGGCCCCCACAGGTTTGACTGTGCTCCTATCAGTCAACTCCAAAATAGTAGGAGTAGGTCTGAGGAGATTATGTAACTGAAGTCTCTACATGGTGGTCATAGACATGACATTAATGGCAGCCCCTAGGTCAACTAGAGTGTTTCCTATTGGAATCTCATTAATGCAAATGGTCACCACTGGGTTCCTAGGATTTGCAAATTTTGGAGGTAAGGAACAGTCCAAAATATAGTTGGACAGCTGGCCTAAAACATGTATCGTGGGTGGGTCTCTCTGTTTTCGACCAGGTTTCTTTAAGCACAGTTCCCTTACCAGTTTTGAATAGATAGGGACATCTCTAATAGCCTGAAGTAATGGAATCTTGATACAAACAGTTTTCAACTCATTTTCCAAATCAAACTGTGGACGAACCACAGGCTTCTCTATTAATAACCTCTTTGGGTAAGGGGGGTTGTTATTCACTTGTGGATGAGCAGATGATTGGGAATGAGTTCCCAGTGCTTGAGTGTTTTCTGAGGCAATATGCACTTCTTCCTCTGTAATCTCTTTTTCACCATTTTCTTCTCCAGTCTCTTCGTGAATAATCACTGTTGGAGGGGTTTTATTTAATGTTTTCCTAGACCTTAATTGTATTTCCTGTAAAGGAGCTGAATGGATTATGTAAGTTGGGGCCATTTGAATTTCAGCATTATGAAGAGGCTGGGAAGGTCTGTTATTAGGGTTTGGGATAGGTTGGGCTGGCAACAACGTGGGTCTAGGTGGGTTTGGATTTTGATATTGTTGTGGAATTGGGGGTATAGGAGGAAGTGCAGGTGGTGTAAAGCCTGGTAATAGCTGCTGCATATTTGGGGGCATTGGACAGTAACTAGGAGGGGATGTTGATTGTGTTCCCCCATAGGGCTGTCCTTGTGGTCCCCCATATGACTGTCCTCGCCAGCCTTGCTGCCATGGTTGGGTCTGGGTAGGCTGAGAAGGCCAATTCTGCCACATTTGTGGGCTCCATGGCTGCTGAGGTTGCTGCATGGGATAGTAATATGCAGGGTTTGGAAAAACAGGTTTTGGGTACGTGTTTTGGGGTCTAGGCTGCCAAGGCCTTCTTGATGCATATGATGGATCCATAGGTTCAGCATTAAGCTTATAAAAAGCTTGCAGCTCTGGTAAAGAAGGGCAATTGTCAGTTGGGTGTTTATTAGAGCAAAGAGCACAGACTGAAATGGTATTAAGAGGGCACTCTTTCAAAGGGTGCCTTTTTCTGCATTTAGGGTAGAATATGTGTAGTGCTGCTATGTCCTCTTCCTCTTGCCATTTCTTTGTTTTTAATGCATCAAATTGGGAACTCAAGGTGCCTAAAATGTCAGTTTTGAAGTTTTCTAGCAGGTTCCCCAATTCAACTCTTGTAGTCCCACTAGTTCCTGCTGTCTTAGAAATGCGGGAAGGAGGTTCCCTTGTGCTTTTTCCTGCTTTGGCTCTACTCCTAGAATATTTTCTGCATAGTTCAGTAATCTCCTCAAAGGATTTATGAGATACATCACCTGAGGCCATCAGGTTGAAGATTTCCACATATTCATCCAGAATCCCTTTTAAAAAAAGGGTTCTGACTGCATCCTCCTGTAAGGTATTATACTTGGACTTCTGCAATACAAAGCAGAATCGTTCTAGGAAGTCCTCAAGACTCTCCTCTGCTGTTGCATTTTAAAGATATCATTTTGGGAGTCTCTAGGTCCACAGTAGTCTCGGTATTTTCTGAGGAAAGCACTCTTCATCTCTTCCCAAGTTCGGATAGTGGATTCCCCCAGGCTCATAAACCATCTGAGTGCAGAATCCTTAAGGGTGGCTGGAAATAGTTTTAACTTTTGTGCATCCTATAGATAGTTATAACTCCTGCACAAGATGTCAAACTCAAATAGAAAAGTATCTGGATCTTCAGTACTCTTCCCATAGAAGGTAGGTAATGAAGATGCTGGGATATTTTTCATGCTGACATCTCGTGCAAGATCTAGAATAGGGAAGCCAAAAGTCGTTTCAGTTCGTCCCTCATGTTCTCCCTCTCCTTCCATCTGGTGTCTGGTTTCCTGATCACTCATAACAAGAGGGTCCCTAAACCAATTGACACCTAACCTGTCTCTTCTTGGTGATGGAATGAAGTCCCAATGGTCTGGTCTAGGCTAAGATTGAAGATTGAAAGGTAGATTTGTGGTAGATTCTACTTGAGAAACCACCGGATTCTGAGTATGTCCAAGAAGGGAATTTACTCTTTCTATGTTCACTGTGTCCACCAAGTTGGAGTCTCCCTTTGAAAGTGAAGCTTGTTGGGTCTGTGGGATTTCTACTGAATGTAACTATTCACTGAGTATACCCTCAGTTCTTGCTGGGCTGGTCCCTAATTCCACTGAAATTTGCGTGTTATTGTTTTCAATTTCGTTGCTGGTGTTCCTATCCCTAGGGTTAGTGAGGGGGGGGTTTCTGTTTCCAACAAGATCGAAATGAACTTTAATGAATCTTCCCTTACTATCTCTGGGTCTCATCAAAACAATTTCTGAATATAAGAAGAAAATAAATTGAAATACCTATGCTACAAATGGGTTTGAAGGAACGTGTTATACAAATGCGCAAGTTGTCTTACCGCCCCTTCTCCTCCAATATGCAACAACTAGTCACACCTACAAAATGTTGTAAAGTTAAATTACGGAGAGTAAACACACCAAAACTTGCAAAAAGAAAAACACACTTGAATGAAATTAAATTGCAAGAAAGTAAACACACCTTACAGGAAAGGTAAACACACTTTTGCAGCAAAATAAATTAAACATGCGAAAAAGCGAACACACTTACGAGAAAGAAACAACAGAGATTTGGGGCAACCCACTAAAGTGGATGCGTCAGGTTGTTACACCACGGGAATCCCATAGTGAATTCGTCTTTGCGTCTTAATGTTTCCCCTCCACCTTGTTGTGTACTGTAAAGGAATCCTATCTACCTGAACTTCTCAATCAACAAATTCACAAAGAATGAGCAAAATACCAGCTTACCTTGGAGCAACTCCCCGGCAACAGCGCCAAAATGTTGGTTAAAATTAATGTTATTTAATTCACCTTGATTTAATTATCGACCGGAGGATGTAAACTTCGAGCTGCTACACTATATGTGCGAGCAAGGTAGTTTTAACGCTCATGCTGATAGCAACTTAAAGAAATTATAGTCTACTTTCAACCGAAAATGAAATAGATGAAGCTATTACTGTATTGAAAAATCAAATGCTAAGGATTACTAGATCTATCTGTTCTTAGAGAAAAGAAAATCCATTTACTGACCACTATCTTACTGTCAAGCTCAATTTAACCTACAGTAGCCTACAGCAACCTTCCAAAACAATACTAATCTTCCAAAGAAATTCTAAACTACAGCAATCTGTCAAAACCGTACTAAACTACAACAATTATGGTTTACTCTTCAAAACAAACAGCCTGCAATGAGTATGCTCAGTCAATCTCAATGTCCTTGTGTTATATCTGAACTCTAGTCATTAACCTTATAGAGTCTGATACTTAAATCTACACAAACACTTCTCAAATAATTGCTGAAATAAAACCTGTTACCTCTTAACTCAAGATTGTCCACAAACAGTCTATCAAAAGGAGGTTTAAATTGCTGTTATTGTCTAAATATACCCTGCTTGCGTTTTGTACATACAAATGCGCACAAAAGAATGCTGGGGTTATTCAGAAAATGCCCACCAATGAATATTAGAACTGTTCAGGAAATATTCACTTATTCTTGTCTATATATATACTCTGAAGCTGGTGTTCAATCCTAGGAAACAGTGCTGTAAACTATAACTCTTTTCCTTCATTCAATGCCAAGAAACATAATTCCAACACCATTCAAAAGACTGTTTAACAAACCCTAGATACTTGTAAATCGAAATATTTAAACCCTCTGCTACTGTAAATTCTTTTAAATCCACATACTATAATGCGAGAATACCCTACAGCTTTGTGAGCTCAAAAGTCAAAAGAATGGAGCTATTCACTAAGAGCAAAAGGAAATATGAAATCCAATCTATTCTCTTCATGAAATCGATTCTACAACAATCCAAGTCAAGTCCATCCCACAGTTCATCAATGCCATAACCATTAATAAGTAATCCACGCTTGAAACCAAAGAGAGTTTTAAATACAAGCCACGCTTAAATCTATTCTACAGGCTAGATCAAATACAACTGATATTAATTAATATTCTGCAACTATAAGTTCCACTTCAACTCACCAATGAACCAAAACCATTAGCATTCCACAAAAACAGTGTCAAAGGATAAAAACATTACTCTACTTACTGCAAAACACACAATACTGAAGTACAAAGGATTGGTGTTGAAGGGGGCCCTACCCTCAACGCCTTCCAGTCTTAAATCACAGCTTTAAAGAAGATAAGCACTGAATCTATTGATGAAATAAAGTTTTACAGCCTTCTCTGAGTATCCTCCTTTACTTAGGGTTTCAAGAGTCATTTTATACTGAAAATACAAAGTAAAATTGACCGTGAAACAATGATCGATCTAGCTAACAACCCTACACCTATCTCGGCATATCTGAACCAAAGATGGGAGTTCAAATCCCCAGAAATCCACATACTACTAAAGAGGGAAAACAACAGCTCCTCAAACGAAGGACATCCACGAAACAGCACCTAAGTAATATTCATAAGCATCTGAAAGGTGAGGTGAATCTAAGAGAAACACCTCCACTGTGGACCGAATCCCCCAAATCGCTGCATAAACCTTCCTTCGAACACCGAGACAAGCGTGGAGCAAAAGACCCCTGCATAGTAAAGAACAAAAACTTATTACTTGACCTATCATTAAATGAAACCTAAAGGCCCAATTATATGCATAAAACAAGGCAAAGTAATAAATAAGTAATTAAAAATCACTTACCAAAGCCTAGCAATGTTGATCTCCCAAAAAGACATAATCATGTACAAACAAAACTGATTATTATTTGATTCCATAAGACTTTAAGCTAGAAAATATTATACTGAATAGTCAAAATAGGAGACCAACACATGGATCACATTTCCGGAATCAGATGATGACAGAGTTAAGTACTAAGCTGGGTTTTCGCCATGAAAACTCAACACCCTATTATCTGCAAGCTAGTGGTCAAGTTGAGGCCATTAACAAAGTTTTAGAAACTATGCTATGTCGGATGGTTGGAGACCACAAATCCTACTGGCACCAGACTCTCTTCTCCACTCTTTGGGCTTATCAAACTTCAGTAAAAACAACGACTAGTTTCACACCATTTCAATTAGTATACAGATTAGAAGCTATCCTACCTATTCAGTGTCACATTCTGTCTTTGAAACTTGTCATCGAACTTCTCCCTAATACTTCTACTGAGGAGGAACAATTTTTATATTTGACTAACCTTAACGAAACTAGACGAGATGCTACCTTAGTCAATGAGGCGCATAAGAAACATGTCAAGGTGCAGTATGATAAGTCTGTTGAACCTCATGTGTTTAATGAAGGTGACCTAGTCCTAACTTATGATCAAAAACATGAAAAGGTAGGAAAATGGAAGTTTGAATCAATTTGGTATGGTCCTGTTGCCGCCTAATTCACACTTTAAGGAACAGGAAAGTCACAACCTGCTATGTGTGTCCTTGGGGGCAAGCGAGAGCTGAGGACCACTGTCACCATAGTCCACAACCCCTCCGTTTAGGAAAGATCCCAACAGAGCCAAGGGGGGAAGTCCCTACGGAAAACTAAGTTCCAGATTTATTAATTAATTACAAATTAAAGGGATCTTATTAAGGCGTGAGGCTAAGGATTTGAGAGATGACAGTCAAACCAATGCAAGATGCAATACTTTAATGACAGTCAATCCTTTTGATATAACCAGTGCCTAAATAATGGAGTCAGAGAATGCAACTTTCAATGGATGCAGTCTACGTTAATTATCCCACAGTTTAAGTTATCTAATAATGAGATAAAAACAAACTATGAACAATATACACTGTTATGAAAGATTTATGAACAATATGAAAAATAATATAATCGCAGTTGAGCAATATGAACAATATTAACCAGTTGAGCAGTAATATTATGAGTAAACTTGATGCTAACAATGCTCAGCTAAATAGCAGAAAATGTAAACCAGTTAAATGATATCCACAAGTTAGAAAATTATTGGTATTGCTTTGCAAGTGAAACAACAACTAAAAGGAAACAAGTGCAATATTGGAGTGAAAATGTTATAGAACCGATTTTGCAATGTCTCTTGGTTTATTTTAGGTAGATTTTATTGAGGTTTTTCCTCTTGAAGTTTAGTTTTCGAACCGGTGGTGTGACTACCCCAATCTAGTATTTCTCAAGTCAAAGAGGGAATGCTGGTGCGCTCAAAACAGTGGAAACAAGTCCACCTGTAGCTCCCAGGTCAAACCCCAATGCCATAGTGCTCAACAAGGAGGACGTAAAACACCTAGAGACCCCCCACGGTCTACTACCCCTTCCAGCTTCCGAGGTCACTGTTTTTAATCAACCGGAAAAATAACAAGATGGATGCCTATTAAACTAAACTCATCTACCCCCTGTCGTATCTCGTGAGTACCTCGAAGGGTGATAACCGAGTAGAGGAACGGGGGATAAATTCGTTGTTGGTAAATTTTAGGGGTAAATTTTATCTTGGTGATTAGCATGCAAGGTTAATTTTATACTATCAACAAGATCAACCAAGCGGTATCCCTTATGGGAGATGCTGGTACTTGATCTTGGACTGGAAAGCAAAATGTGACATTTTGTAACAGAAAAACAAGTTGTTCTAATTAAACTAAGCCCCCACTTCTCCTGCTTTTCATACCCAACTTGAAGTCCCTAAAGGGAGATGACAAGTGGGCAGAGGATACACCAGATTAGTGGGTTGTATGGTTACTTCTTTGACAGAAATAAAAATACAGAAACTTGAAAGGAAAATTAGCTAAAACTATATCCTAACCACACAACAATCTCTGTTACAGAGATGGTGGTTTGTCACAGAGACAGGTGGGTAAACAGAAAAATAAAACTGATTATCCTAACCACACAACAATCTATGTAACAGAGATGGTGGTCTGTCACATAGATAGGTGGGTAAACAGAAATAAAACTTGCATAAAAATAAATCTAAGCAACTAGTATTCTAGGCTATCTCTACACTACTCATACACAGATTTACAGCAGCTTTTAAAGCTTTAGAGAATACCCCAAAGAGAACTTCTCTTTTAAGGTTTACAATCTTGTAGAAGAGAAGAGAAGAAATGTGGTTTTTGGGCCTCTTTTGGACCAAACTTTTCTGGGGCTTTTTTAAGCAATTTTGGGCAGCATAACCCCCTCTTCTGTGCATAAACCTGCAAAAAAACAGCAACTTTACTTCCTGGAATTTACTGCAGAAAACTAAATCAGAAAGTTAGAACAGATTAGTATAAAACCCAGAAATTTTATTAAAAAATATGAACATGAAATTTTTGAAAAAAAGAAGTTTTAGTATTCAGAAAATGAACTTTTGGGCATCTAAATGATGTATTAACAATAGATTTATAATCTTATACTAATCTATAATGAAATAAAGCCCTAAAAAAAGGGTTATATTCACTATACAATGAATAAAACCCAGTTTTAGGAGAGAAAAAGAAATATGGACGAAAATGCAGATTTGAAAAGAAACCCTTGGAGAGATGTCCTTGGCTTGGAAAACCTGCAAACAAATCTAGATCTGCAAAAATATGTAAGCTTAGTGATGAATATCTAACAATCTCTACAAAATACTTTGAAGAAACTTGCTAAATAATTCACAAAAGAGGGTAAAAATACTTCTATTCTCTAATCTCTCCACAAAATACTTTGTGGAGAGCTAACTAGACAAATACAAATATGCAAAACTAAATAAGATACAAGTTACCTCAACAAAAATGGACCATGAAGAATGTAGAATGTAGCACAGTATTCCTCCAAAGCATTTCCTTGATTATGGCCCAACTAGGGCAAAATTTGAGTACAAGAAGCCTCTAGGGCTTGAGCAAAATAGCTAGGGCACAATGTTGAAGAAGAGAAGAGAGGAGATATTTTGGCAGCATAACAATAGCATGAGAGAGCTGTTCTAAATGAGGGAGTGAGACCCTCATTATATAGTTGAGGAGCAATCCCAACCCCTTGAAGATCAATGGCCAAGATTAGATCTAGATCTAGATTAGATCTCCACCACTAGATCTAGGTATGTTGACTTTGCACCCCTCTCAGCCAATCAAATAGCCTAGGAGCCCCCTCAATCCATGGCTTGAGTGCTTGATCCATGTGACAATCAATCCACACCCTTAGATCTAGGGTTTTGACCAAGGCGCCCCCTTTTGATGATTTTTTGGGTTTAAATGTGGGCCCCCAAGCTAGGCGCCTCCTCTATTTTAGTGCCTCCTCCAAACTAGACACCCTTTCCAAAAGTAGCGCCCTCTCCAAATGCATGTGATGCCTCCCTTATTATGGTAGCGCCTCCCTTTGGAGGAGCTTTTTTTTAGTGGAGCGCTCCACCTTTTAGAGGAGTTTTTTTTTAGTGGAAATGAGCCTTTAATGGCTAGACGCCCCTTCTTTTCACCTTAGCGCCCCACTTTATAAGGGTTTTAACCATGATTTGGCTCCCAAGGCTAGCGCCTCCTCTTCTTTGGTGGTTTGGCCACTCAAATAGGCTTAGACTTTAGCCTTTTGCTCCAAAATAGATATTTAACCTTTAGACTTAGGCCAAATATTTTAATTCACCTTAGATTTAATTTTTCAATTTAATTTTTAAATTTTTCCAATTTTGACTTAGGAAAAATTTAAAAAAAACTTGAAAAAAAAAATCATATCTTGGCCATGGGGGGATGGAAAAATTTGAAATAAATTTTCCTAGGCTTAGCAACCCCCAAACAAAATTACCATGGCATTATTTGATTTTTTCCTTCAAAATCAAATAATATAAAATTTTGACTTAGGAAAAATTAAAAAATTCCCTAAGGGAGATAGACCCCTCCTGACCAAAATTGGTCTATCTCTTCAACCTCTTGTCTGAATGACATGGGACTCGAAGCAGTGGCTTAGGGGGTTTCATATTAATTTGCATTGCATTCATAGCCCCTATTACAAAGTGCCAGTGCTTGAGAAATTACATTATTACATCAACTTAGTCAATTAACCACCAAGGGGTGAAATTAATTAACTAGAAAAAATAATAAAAATACAACAACATAACGAAACATCGCAAGACTCTATACAAATGTCTAGCATGGTCACGAATAACATTTTGAAACCTTAGCCACCCCATGGACTTGACTGTTAGAACGCCCGTCACCACTTTGGAGGATTTTGAGTGAAAAACCTAACCAATTAAAATCGTTAAAGAACAAGATCATTGGAAGGGGAAAAAACACTCGATGAGGGGACTTCCCTAACAACCGGTTCCATGGTGTGGCATCCATATCATATGACCCACACTATCACATATAATTACATTAATTTTCCCACGCAGGGGAGCAGACATTTCGTTTTACAAAGGGGCAGTTGCCCTGCAGAAGTGAAAAATCCTTAGATTTTTCCAAGGTACAATTTGTACAATTATGTACATCTTCACGTACATGAAGTTGCCACCTAATCGAAATAGGTGGGCAACATCTGGCTCCAACTAGGGGACATGTGTTTGATCATCGGAGAACATATGAGAACTCCGGAATCCTGCAACCACAAATTTCTCACCAATAACCAACATAAGGCCTCTAGTAAAAGCAATAAAATAAACAATAAACAATATAAATAAATGAAATTGCTATACATATATGAAATAGACATACAATTACTCACATCTATATGCATAATGAATAAACCAATGAAATAATACAAAACTTTCAAAAGTACAAGGGAAAAGGGTTAGAAATACGTTACAAAGGGTGTCCCTTTGGACACCACGTTGACTCTATGTGTAATAAAACTTGAATTGTTGACCATTCCTTGGAATGTTCAATGGCTCACCATCCAAGTGACTCAGATTAAAGGAATTTGGTCCTGCAACTGATCTGATCACATAAGGGCCTAACCATAGGCTGTCAAATTTCCCATGCTTCCCTGGCTTTTCTCTGCCTTTGTGCCATAGGACCACTGTATCCCCTATTTTGAAGTCTCTCTGTCTAGCTGACTTGTCAAAGGCTTTCTTTGTCTTTACTTGAATTTTGAAGTTCTGATCATAAGCTTTTCTCCTTATTTCATCCAACTCCACTAACTGATTTATCCTGTTTTGAAGTGCATACTCTTCTATGTCAAACTCTTGGAGCAACTGATACACTGGCAGGGTAAGGTGAACTAGTAGTTGTGCTTCTACACCGTATACCAACTCAAAAGGACTCTTGCCTGTAGATGCTTTCTTTGTTATTCTATCAACCCATAAAGCATATTTTATTTTACTGTCCCAAGATTTTTTGTTATCCCCTACAATTTTCTTGACTATGGTCATTAAGTTTTTGTTACTAGACTCTGCTTGACCATTTCCTTGAGGATAATAATCTGATGCATGAGATAATATAATGCCATACTTCAAACAAAATGCAGACATCTCTGCTGAACAAAAGGCTTTAGCATTATCTGTTACTATCTTTGAAGGCACTCCAAATCTTGTTATTATCCTGTCCTCAAGAAAATCCATGACTACTTTTTCATTTGTTGATTTAGTGGGAATTGCCTCTACCCATTTAGTGAAGTAATCTGTGACTGTTATAATCCATGAAAACCCATTACTTGAATTATCTTTAAACTTCCCTATAAAGTCTAAACCCCACTGCTGAAAAGGTGCTTCTACAACAACTGGCTAAAGGGGAAGAGCAGCTAACTTTTGTTTTCCGGTGAACAATTGACAAGGCTCACACTTCCTCACAAAATGATGTACATCTGAAAATATGGTGGGCCAATAATATCCAGCTCTAAGAATCTTATGGGTAGTGGTTCTAGCAGCAAAGTGACCACCACAAAAACCACCATGAAACTCATCCATTAGTTTTTTAGCTTCATTCCCATCCACACATCTAAGGATGATCCCATCTGGATTTCTCCATTCTAAACCATCTTTAATTAAGATATACTTGGATGCTTTGAGCCTTAAGGCTCTTCTCTTATGACCAACAAGGTGACTTGGGCAAGTCAAGTTTTTAAGATAAAAAATGATATCAGAATACCATTCAACTTGCTCAAGCTTTAACAAATCTGGGGATGACTCTGGAACCTCAATCTCACAAACCATATTCTGATCAATCAAACCTAAAGCCTTTTCATTACTTTCTGTCAACATCTTAGCTAATCCTTATCCTTTGATTAATTTAGTGGGCCTGATTTCTAAATCATATTCCTGAATTTTAGCAACCCATCTACTTCTTGGACCTAGGCCTTCTTCTTGAGTTAACACATCTTTAATTGATGTACTAGGAACATATCCAATTACTTTGGCATACCCTATGAAAATCCTGAAATGTTTAAGAGATTTTACCAAGGCATAAGCCTGTTTTTCTATTATATGGTACTTTAATTCTGAATCTCTTAAGATTTTGCTCATGTATGCTATGGGTTGTTCTTGACCTTGGTCATTTTTCTGTAGTAAAACACCAGCGATGGTGTCTTCAGATGCAAAGGAGAAAAGATAGAATTCTTTAGTGTAATCTGGGCTGATTAATACGGGAGCTTGACCACATGCATCCTTTATTTGTTGGAAAGCTCTTTTTCCTGTTTCATCCCATTGAAACTTGACATCATTTCTAAGCAACTTATTCAAAGGCTTAGTTACTTCTGCTAGATTAGGAATAAATCTCGTAAGGAAATTAATTGTACCAAAGAAGGATTGGAGGCATTTCTTTGTATTAGGCAAGGGGATTTTAGCAATGGCTGCAACTCTTTCTGGATCTATTTTGACACCTTCTTTGCAAATTATGTGACCCAGTAATTTCCCCTCAATAACCCCAAAAACTGACTTGGCTGGATTTAACGAGATCCCAAATTCTCTGCATCTTTCAAAAACCTGTTTTAAATGCCCTATGTGACTTTTCTCATCCTTAGAAAAAACCGTTAGATCATCCTGATAAATTTCAATAATTTTCCCAATTAAACCTCTGAAAGCATAATCCATTGCTCTTTGAAAAGTAGCTCCAGCATTAGATAATCCGAAAGGCATTCTTATATATTCAAAGGTTCCCCAAGGAGTTGTAAAAGTTGTTTTGTGCCTATCTTCTTCTTTGAATCTGACTTGGTTATAACCAGAAAAACCATCAAGCATTGAAATCATGCCAGATCCTGTTACTCTTTGCAATAAAGTTTCCATTTTAGGGAGGGGATAATTATCTTTCTTGCACACAATATTTAGATTTCTGAAGTCTACACACAACCTGATTTGACCATTCTTCTTTCTAACTATCACCAAATTAGAGCACCAAGCAGAATGTCTAGTGTGGGCTATTATTCCAGCTTTCAACATCTTTTGAAATTCTTGTTGTACTAAGGGGGCCAACTTAGGATTTATTTGCCTAAGTTTCTGTCTAAATGGTTTGGCTTCTTCTTTAAGTGGAATAGTGTGCTGAATCACATCTTCCCTATAAACTTTAAGCTCGTCATATGTGAAGGTCAAAACATCCCTATATTCCCTTAGTAAATTAATAATCTGTTCTCTTTCATCTTTGGGTGTTGATTTCCCAATTTTAACCATCCTAGGTTCTTCCTTTGTGCCTATGTTCACCTCTATGTAATCACTTGGCTTTGTACCTGATTCTTCCTTAGGTTTATGGCCATCTTCTCTATTAAATGCCCTTTCTAAAGACACAACTTTCCTAGGGGCTGGATTAAGCTTTTGACTTTCTTCTACATAATAACAACCTTCCTCCTCTTCACTAATGTGAAAGTCAGCAAACTCTCCTATATTACTCAAAAACTTAATCACTTGTTTATCATCATCAAAGACCTGTCAATTATCTACATTATCTGGAACTGAAGGCCTGAAGATAACTTCCATTTTAACTTCTTCATCTACTAACTCTGGTGGTCTCTGAATGGTGGAAGCAGCAACTGCAAGTCTATCTGCCTTAGCATTAAGTTCTCTAGGAATTGCAATAAATTCTATGTGATCAAAACATGGAACCAGATCCAAAACTGCATCCCTATATCTTCTTAACCTTTCTGATTTGCAAGCAAACTGTTTATTAATTTGTGAAATGATCAAATCTGAATCACCTTTGACCTCTAACTTCTTGATACCCTTATCTTTACACACTTCTAAACCAAGGAGCAAGGCCTCATACTCAGCCACATTGTTGGTGGCATTAAATTCTAGTCTATAGGAAAAATTGAATTCCTTATGAGAAGGGGATTCAATGACTATGCATGTACCTTTACCAGCTCTAGAGAAGGCCCCATCAAAGTGCATATGCCAAATTTGATCAACTCTTTCATCTTCATTTGATTCCTTAATAGGTCCTAAAGAGTTAGCCAAAATTGCATAATTTCCCAAGTTATAAGTTTTATACTTTAATTCATTGCTTGGATTTCTTGGGTCTTCTACATGGTGTCTCATCTCCAACTCTCGATTCAATCTAACAAAATTCCCTTCAGGAGTTGGAATGGTGGCATAAGTCAAATCCATTTGAATATTTCCTCCTAAGTCTGCTCCAGTTTTTCTTGAGAGTAACATACCCCAAGCATCTGGGACATCTATCACTACTATGTCCATTTCTATTTGAATGTCGGGAAAAGCTGCTAAGTGTACTTGTAAGCCTTTAATTAAACCACACACTTCAATCATCTTACTATCCATTGGACAAATGTTATGATAAGGCCTTGAGATTCTTAGATTTAATTGTTCCATAACTTTCTTAGTCATTACATTTGAGCTAGCCCCTGAATCTAACATGCAGTTGTGTAGAATATGATTGTTTACTAACAACGAGAGGAAGAATGGCTGGTCCTTTTCATTTCCTTTGTCCATACTCTGAAGAATGACAGATGCATCATGGTAGGCTATGGCTTTGTCAACACTATTCTGATAAGGTTCTTCTATAGCTTTGAGTAATTTTCCCTTTTGAGAAGGGATCTTCATGATTTCTGCTACAGGAACCAACATCTTAGCATTATTTAACCAACCTCCTAGATCAATGTTTAATTATGTATTAGGAGAAATTGAAATAGGAGGGGGAGGAGGTACCTTAGGAACATTGGTTGGAGTTTTTTCTTGACTTTGGTTCTTCTTACCATTTCTTTGGTAAGTCATTCCTCTATACCTAGAGAAATCTGACACTTGCTGCTCACTAGGCTTAGGGCCAAAAGCTGCTTCTGCTACTTCATTTATTGATTCAACACTTCGACTATTCTCAACTAGATCCATCCATTCATGCATGCCAATGTCATACTTCTGCCCGCACATGTTTACTTGTTCATTCTCTGTTTTTTCATTCATTTTATCACTTATGATTTGCAAAAAGACTTGACAAGTGTTTTCTTCATGAAAATCCCCACAAGGCCTACAATATGGAATAGCTTGATGGTTAACCACATTGGTAGACTCTAGAGGATTAGGGGGCCTTTGGTCTTGAGGTGGGGACCATCTTTGGTTTTGCCATCTATCATTTGGCTTGTTTGGATAAAAATTATTTCCTCTATTTCTTTCCAAAGAAACTACCTTGTTTTGTAATGCTGTCTGGTTTGCCTGCATGGCAGGTAGCTGATTAGCATGATTCAATTCCATTTGTTTAATCAATTGGGTGAGCTTATCTATGGAGTCACCTTGAGGTTCCTGGTTTTAAAACTTAACCTTTTTTACTTCATTAGCC
Organism: Pseudotsuga menziesii; assembly: GCA_001517045.1. Lineage (NCBI taxonomy): Eukaryota > Viridiplantae > Streptophyta > Pinopsida > Pinales > Pinaceae > Pseudotsuga > Pseudotsuga menziesii. The sequence goes on along the minus strand of LPNX011165822.1, from coordinate 321,213 downwards.
TTTGAATAACTACCCCTTGAAAACCCAAGAATATTAGATTTACCAGCAGCTTGCATGTTTTTATCTATCTTGATAACTTTTTCCTGTGCATCCTTAAGATTTGCAGGTTCCTTATCCCTTATCTGATACTTCATTTCTCCTTCAAATGCTTGGATGTAATAAATCAAGAGAGATGCTTCTTGGGGCTTGATGTCTGCAGGGAGACTTTTTACTAAGTCATTAAACCTTTTATTAAATTCTTCCATGGTCTCATTCTCCTGCTTGTGACTAGTATGCAAGGCTGCCAACAAGAAATGGTTATCCCTTCTATCACCCCATCTATCATTGAAAGCTTCAATGATTTCTTTGAGAGTTTTGAACTTATTGTCATTCTGATCTTGAAACCATTCCATGGCATCATCCTCTAAAGACAAAATAAACAACCTCATCTTGACATCCTCATAGTTATGAGCATTACACCACTTGGAAATGCACTGGTTGAACTTGGTGATGTGAGACTTGGCATTGATGGCATTATTACCTTGGAAGGAAGGTAACTTTTCTATAGCTTTATCTGGCAAATCATGAGGATAACCAATGATGTTAGAGAAATCACATGGCTTGCATAGATCATCCATCGGTGAGGGTTGGTTGTTTTGGGCAAACAACAAATGGATATCAGAGATAGCCTCTTCTCCAAGATTTGCAAGGAGTCTATGAGGAGCAAGTCTATTCAACCTCCTCCTATATACCCTTTCAGGCTCGGTGAGGGAGTTGAGTAGACCACCTGAATGGCTCCGAGTAGAATACCTCACTATATTTTGAAGTGGAGTCGCCACTTGGCGAAAAAGATAGCTCTAATATAAGTTATTAAATTTAATTAAAGAATTTTATTAACAGTTTAAAGAATTCAAAACAAGAAATTAATTAATTAAGTCAGACCAAGGACAAATGACTTGTCCCCGGCAACGGCGCCAAAGATGTTGCCGCCTAATTCACACTTTAAGGAACAGGAAAGTCACAACCTGCTATGTGTGTCCTTGGGGGCAAGCGAAAGCTGGGGACCACTTTCACCACAGTCCACAACTCCTCCGTTTAGGCAAGATCCCAACAGAGCCAAGGGGAGAAGTCCCTACGGAAAACTAAGTTCCAGATTTATTAATTAATTACAAATTAAAGGGATCTTATTAAGGCGTGAGGCTAAGGCTTTGAGAGATGACAGTCAAACCATTGCAAGATGCAATACTTTAATGACAGTCAATCCTTTTGATATAACCAGTGCCTAAATAATGGAGTCAGAGAATGCAACTTTCAATGGATGCAGTCTACGTTAATTATCCCACAGTTTAAGTTATCTAATAATGAGATAAAAACAAACTATGAACAATATACACAGTTATGAAAGATTTATGAACAATATGAAAAATAATATAATCATAGTTGAGCAATATGAACAATATTAACCAGTTGAGCAGTAATATTATGAGTAAACTTGATGCTAACAATGCTCAGATAAATAGCAGAAAATGTAAACCAGTTAAATGATATCCACAAGTTAGAAAATTATTGGTATTGCTTTGCAAGTGAAACAACAACTAAAAGGAAACAAGTGCAATATTGGAGTGAAAATGCTATAGAACCGGTTTTGCAATGTCTCTTGGTTTATTTTAGGTAGATTTTATTAAGGTTTTTCCTCTTGAAGTTTAGTTTTCAAACCGGTGGTGTGACTACCCCAATCTAATATTTCTCAAGTCAAAGAGGGAATGCTGGTGCGCTCAAAACAGTGGAAACAAGTCCACCTGTAGCTCCCAGGTTAAACCCCAATGCCACGGTGCTCAATAAGGAGGATGTAAAACGCCTAGAGACCCCCCACAGTCTACTACCCCTTCTAGCTTCCGAGGTCACTATTTTTAATCAACCGAAAAAATAACAAGATGGATGCCTATTAAACTAAACTCCTCTACCCCCTGTCGTATCTCGTGAGTACCCCAAAGGGTGATAACCTAGTAGAGGAACAGGGGATAAATTCGTTGTTGGTAAATTTTAGGGGTAAATTTTATCTTGGTGATTAGCATGCAAGGTTAATTTTATACTATCAACAAGATCAACCAAGCGGTATCCCTTATGGGAGATGCTGGTACTTGATCTTGGACTGGAAAGCAAAATGTGACAGTTTGTAATAGAAAAACAAGTTGTTCTAATTAAACTAAGCCCCCACTTCTTCTGCTTTTCATACCCAACTTGAAGTCCCTAAAGGGAGATGACAAGTGGGCAAATGATACACCGGATTAGTGGGTTGTATGGTTACTCCTTTGACAGAAATAAAAATACAGAAACTTGAAAAGAAAATTAGCTAAAACTATATCCTAACCACACAACAATCTCTGTTACAGAGTTGGTGGTCTGTCACAGAGATAAGTGGGTAAGCAGAAAAATAAAACTGATTATCCTAACCACACCACAATCTCTGTAACAGAGATGGTGGTCTGTCACAGAGATAGGTGGGTAAACATAAATAAAACTTGCATAAAAATAAATCTAAGCAACTAGTATTCTAGGCTATCTCTACACTACTCATACACAGATTTACAGCAGCTTTTAAATCTTTAGAGAATACCCCAAAGAGAACTTCTCTTTTGGGGTTTACAATCTTGTAGAAGAGGAGAAGAAATGTGGTTTTTGGGCCTCTTTTGGACCAAACTTTTCTGGGGCTTTTTTAAGCAATTTTGGGCAGCATAACCCCCTCTTCTGTGCATAAACCTACAAAAAACCAGCAACTTTACTTGCTGGAATTTACTGCAGAAAACTAAATCAGAAAGTTAGCACAGATTAGTATAAAACCCAGAAATTTTATTAAAAAATCTGAACATGAAATTTTTGAAAAAAAGAAGTTTTAGTATTCAGAAAATGAACTTTTTGGCATCTAAATGATGTATTAACAGCAGATTTATAATCTTATACTAATCTATAATGGAAGAAAGCCCTAAAACAAGGGTTATATTCACTATACAAGGAATAAAACCTAGTTTTAGGAGAGAAAAAGAAATATGGACGAAAATGCAGATTTGAAAAGAAACCCTTGGAGAGATGTCTTTGGCTTGGAAAACCTACAAACAAATCTAGATCTGCAAAAATATGTAAGCCTAGTGATGAATATCTAACAATCTCTACAAAATACTTTGAATAAACTTGCTAAATAATTCAAAAAAGAGGGTAAAAATACTTCTACTCTCTAATCTCTCCACAAAATACTTTGTGGAGAGCTAACTAGACAAATACAAATATGCAAAACTAAATAAGACACAAGTTACCTCAACAAAAATGGACCATGAAGAATGTAGAATGTAGCACAGTATTCCTCCAAAGCATTTCCTTGATTATGGCCCAACTAGGGCAAAATTTGAGTAGAAGAAGCCTCTAGGGCTTGAGCAAAATAGCTAGGGCACAATGTTGAAGAAAAGAAGAGAGGAGATATTTTGGCAGCATAACAATAGCATGAGAGAGCTCTTCTAAATGAGGGAGTGAGACCCTCATTATATAGTTGAGGAGCAACCCCAACCCCTTGAAGATCAATGGCCAAGATTAGATCTAGATCTAGATTAGATCTCCACCACTAGATCTAGGTATGTTGACTTTGCACCCCTCTCAACCAATCAAATAGCCTAGGCGCCCCCTCAATCCATGGCTTGAGTGCTTGATCCATGTGACAATCAATCCACACCCTTAGATCTAGGGTTTTGACCAAGGCGCCCCCTTTTGATGAGTTTTTGGGTTTAAATGTGGGCCCCCAAGCTAGGTGCCTCCTCTATTTTAGCGCCTCTTCCAAACTAGACGCCCTTTCCAAAAGTAGCGCCCTCTCCAAATGCATGTGACGCCTCCCTTATTATGGTAGCGCCTCCCTTTGGAGGAGCTTTTTTTTAGTGGAGCGCTCCACCTTTTAGAGGAGTTTTTTTTTAGTGGAAATAAGCCTTGAATGGCTAGACGCCCCTTCTTTTCACCTTAGCGCCCCACTTTAGAAGGGTTTTAACCATGATTTGGCTCCCAAGGCTAGCGCCTCCTCTTCTTTAGTGGTTTGGCCACTCAACTAGGCTTAGACTTTAGCCTTTTGCTCCAAAATAGATATTTAACCTTTAAACTTAGGCCAAATATTTTAATTCACCTTAGATTTAATTTTTCAATTTAATTTTTAAATTTTCCCAATTTTGACTTAGGAAAAATTAAAAATAAACTTGAAAAAAAAATCATATCTTGGCCATGGGGGGGTGGAAAAATTTGAAATAAATTTTCCTAGGCTTAGCAACCCCCAAACAAAATTACCATGACATTATTTGATTTTTTCCTTGAAAATCAAATAATATGAATTTTTGACTTAGGAAAAATTAAAAAATTCCCTAGGGGAGATAGACCCCTCCTGACCAAAATTGGTCTATCTCTTCAACCTCTTGTCTGAATGACATGGGACTCGAAGCAGTGGCTTAGGGGGTTTCATAGCAATTTTCCTTGCATTCATAGCCCCTATTACAAAGTGCCAGTGCTTGAGCAATTACATTATTACATCAACTTAGTCAATTAACCACCAAGGGGTGAAATTAATTAACTAGAAAAAATAATAAAAATACAACAACATAACAAAACTCCGCAAGACTCTATACAAATGTCTAGCATGGTCACGAATAACATTTTGAAACCTTAGCCACCCCATGGACTTAACTATTAGAACGCCCGTCACCACTTTGGAGGATTTTGAGTGAAAAACCTCACCAATTAAAATCGTTAAAGAACAAGATCAATTGGAAGGGGAAAAAACACTCGATAAGGGGACTTCCCTAACAACCATTTCCATGGTGTGGCGTCCATATCATATGACCCACAATAGCACATATAATTACATTAATTTTCCCACGCAGGGGAGCAAACATTTCATTTTACAAAGGGGCAATTGCCCTACAGAAGTAAAAAATCCTCAGATTTTTCCAAGGTACAATTTGTACAATTATGTACATATTCACGTACATGAAGTTGCCACCTAGTCGAAATAGGTGGGAAACAGGTCCTTTTATCGTTTCCAAAGTTTAAGAGAAAGGGGCCTACGAGCTCGTGGATTATGATGGAATCCCCTTTGGGCAACCTCGCAATGGGTTGTACCTGAAGAGGTACTATGCCTAGATCATTCATGTATGGTACCTTGTATATATGTACATTATTTGACTTTTCAGTGTCTTTTGGTACTTTCAATATGGTTTTGAGTTTAATGTCTAGACTGTTTATACCATGTTTTGGTTATGCAGATCAGATGGCTTTTTATGGCTTTGCTAATGGTGCTTCCCGCCATACCCTGAACCTTGCTTCAGCTGCTTGGGTTCTGTATTCCCCTACACACAATCTAGTGAGTTCAGGAGCAGTCACGTATTGGTCCTACTACCAACAACATCGTCGAGTATGAAGCAGTCATAGGTCTTTTGATTGAGGCTGCATCCCGAGACATTCATAGATTGGTAGTTTTCATGGACTCGCAATTCGTGGTTTGTCATTTAAACTAGGTCTACACCATCAAAAACCCTATACTACTCCGTCTCTATCGAAGAGTATGTTTATTGGAAAGTCATTTGAATTCATTACTTATAGGCATATCCCTAGGGTAGATAATGCAGTTGTTGATTCATTGGCAAATTATACCCTAGACTGGTATATTGCCCATTCATAACATGAAAATTTAAACATGGTTCATAGCATTTTAAATAAGCAGTAAAAACATATAAAACTCATGTAAATATATTTTCCATTTGAAGCATATAAACAACGGAAGAAAAAGTCTGTATACATACATATATATATATAGGTGTTTTTTCCCAAAAAAAAAAAGGTCACAAGACCTCATCTGAAGCACCCCGACTTTCAGGCAGCACAAAATCATACAAAAATCTGAAGTTATGGCAGCTTTCAGTGATACATCATGTAAGACCTAGTGATGCTCATGATAGCATATAACAGCCCACACTACTCTACGTAGCAGACGACTGAAACGGCCTGGCACTCCTGTTGTGTGCCTATGATAGCGCATTGGGAGATCATTAATGGATGCATCGGGCATGTCCAAAGTCAACATCTCTAGGTTTTCCTCCAGCTCTCCCATTGGGTCATCGCCTCGTTGAACAAATCGAGCTCCTGCTCGTCTGTTTAGTGAGATGATCCCCTAGGTCGCGCAGCTCCAACATCTACATGAAACTTTTAGGTCTCGTTACTATACATAAAAATCAAAAACAATTAAAAGACAAAACATAAATAACTATCTTAGGGTTTTGTTTCTTACCCATGTCTCCCCACTGCCCGCCAGGTGGAAGTGGTAGGTCAGGGTCACCCCTGAAATCAGTGCCTGCTTAAGCATAGTCCTCAACCATGAGGATCTGGTCACTAAGCCATTAGAAGAATGGAGCTCCGAACTTCACCTTCCCTCTCCCTGCTCATGTACGGGTCATGATCCTGATCCATCTCAACATGTGAGGGTCTCTCGTCCTCAGCTTAGTAAAAACCACTTGGGGCCTCAGATGAGGGACCCGCTCGAAAAAGAAACTGGCTAAGATAGAACCATAGCCAAATTGTTTTAGTTCTCTCTGCCGACACTTGGTCAGCTGGTATTTAAAGACCAGTAACAATGCCTTTGCCCAGTTAAAAACTAAAGGAGCCATTGCCTCTATCACATATAGCATATGGGCCCTAAAATCCTGATGAGGTCCTTGGCTCCCAACTAGCCTCTGTATGGTGAAAAGAATAGTGCAAAGAGGAGCATCCACCACTGCCTTGATGGGAATCTTCTTCCCTGAAGTTCTAGTACCAGGAAGACAGTGACGATCAATCAACTCTTGGGTAGTAATATCCCCTCCGCAGGAACCAGTCAATGAAATCGGAGGACCCAGTCTCGATAATCCGGTCAAGAAGTAGATGGCTTCTACCTCAATGGTCAACACATGTGCCCCCACCTTGAAGTATTGTTGTTCCGGGTTCCACATATGGAGTATATACTCCAGGGATCGATCATGAGACACCATATTAGGTGTGCGGAAGAACTTGAGGAGTCCACAGTTCCTCAATGCGGCTATACATCTTGCATTTCTTTCAACGAAGGCATCATCCTCATCATGTGAACGTTCTTTCCATATCACCAATTTTTACCGTTGAAAACCTACCAAAAACCATTGATGGACTAGTTAAAAACATGCCCAATCATTAAAATCAATCAAAAGCTTGTATTTTTGCTTGCCCACACATTTTTCCAAGCTCACAGCTAGCACCGCCTGAGCCTTGTTTTCATAGAGTGGTGGCACCGCCTGAGCGTAGTATTGGAAGCGCGGTTCTAATGGTGCACCACCTGTCCGTAAAGGGTAGGAGTGGTGCTCGCATTTTGAGTTTAGGGCCTGCCTAAAATGACCCAAAACCATCCTAAAATAAAAAATAAATACTTAAAAATGAAATTTTAGGGTTTTGTCAGCTACCTAGCTCTGATGACACTCAAATCAAACAGTTTGATCTCCCGGAATCAGCTACTGAAGATCTGGCTCAAATATGCTCCAAAATGCTCTTGACAAATGGTATATAGTAAAATGTTTTGATTTTTACTATTTGAAATGACTTTTATAGCTATTTTTAGGGTTTTTTAATGTCATTTTAATGTTTTAAAATCATTATCATTATAAAATCCATCCATATTGCTTATTAAAATTCATTTTTCATGGAATTAACGTTGTTATTGAGTTTTGCAAGGGTAGAAATGAAAACAGTAAAAATCTATGGGAAGTTTATTTTTGACTTTTTCGTAATTCCACAAAACGGAAAAAGTCCTTGAGCACTTGTTTCGACACTTTGGTTGTGCTCCCAAAACTTAGTATCAAAGTTCCGAGTCTTTTTTTTTCTGATTCTTTTTAGGCTCGTAAAACTACTCATCACAAAAAGAGACCTAATGGAGTCTCCTTTAAGCTCTTTTCAGACTCCTTAGATATGAAAAGATTGTCGAGTATTTGTCTTCTTCATACTCATAAAAGTATTTGAAGAGTCATCTCTCCGACGGCAGGTTGTCTCTTTTTCGATTTGGATAGACTATTTACGAAAAAGGATCCTTTGGAGTTTTCTTTCGTCTTCATTCAGACTCTCTAAATATGAACGATATCAAGTTTGCTTTCATTGGACTCGTTAAACTAAACACTGAGAGACCTTTTTTTGGGAACGAACCCTTCCTTTTCCAGGTTCGTGAAATATATGGGAATGGAATTATCTTCGAATGAGCTACAACGAGTGTTTGTTACCCTCTTTGAACTCGTAAAAATGAAAAGAGGCACTCATCAATCATGATGGGGAAATTAAGGGAAGGGAATCATTTTGCAAATCTGATGGCAGTTGTTTGTCACCTTTGAACATGGCACTTGTTTGCATATCATTCAGTCAATTGGGTATTCAGCTGACTTACAAGTCGATCCACTTTCATGAGTCATGTCACTCCTTTGAGTCTTTCAAAAAAATGTATTGTCCATTGTTGCATTATGTGTCTGGCCTAGTCATGCTGCCAAGTCTTTTGTCGTGCCGCCCGATGTTCAACGGAAGAAAGAAGTTTACCTCTGCAGTTAAAACAACCTTTGTGTCAGTACTTTGAGTCAGTCCTATGGTTACATTATCTACGATATTCCAGAACTTTGTTCCAAGTTTCGTGTCGTCGATGTGAGATTCATCATGGCCCTCCTTCGACGAGACTATTCCTGTCGACGTCAACTCATCATCCGGGAAATAGTATTAGAAACAAATTTATTACCTTGAAATCTATATGCCTTAAAGACAGATTCTCTCGCTAAAGACAAAGGTTCACATCATTAGCCTTTGATCGGAAGACTCTGTTGGGTGTTCCACACCAAGACATCTATTCACACTTAGTAGATTGTACTAGGGTACCTTCGGAATCATTGACATCAATCGTGATCTCTCTCACGCTTGTTAACGGTTCACCTCGTTGACCGCTAATCAAGTGGTTTCTACCATGTTCGACTTCAAAACATTGTAATCACATGGATAGAATCGTACTTTGTGGAAGACGAGACAAAGACCATGGGTATTTGTTAAAGCGCTCATAGCTTTCTCCCCAGGTTGCGACGGAGTATATTGTATGAAGTACCAGCATGAATCCACATTTGTATGGTCGTGGCTATGCTCAAATTTGCGTCTGTATGACATAGATCTACGTTGTATATCTGGTAGCTATGTCCAAGTTTGAGTCCTCTATCACATGGATCTATGTTATATTCTAGTATCCATGGTTGTTTATTCCTCTCATAGATCTGTCTTGTATTGGTATGCAGCTATGAGGAGGTTACATTTATTCATGAGTCAAAATATTGATGTATTGCAAATGCCTGTTTGATGATACGCTCCAATCAAGCTGGCTCTTACCTTGAAGTGATAAATTGCTCTATCAAAGCTCTCGACTATCATATCCCTCTAGCCTCATTCTTTGGGGGGCATTCTGTTACACTCAAAATCTGTCACCAACATGTGATAGGATCCCTAACACAGACATTTGCACTAAAATCCCAAACTTGAACAGAATCAAGCTCTAGGTGTTGTTTCAACATGCAAAATTGTAGCACCGCTCTTACCCTCAAGAAGATAAGCGGTACCTTGTTTAGCACCACCCTAGTTGTGTGAGAACTAGGCGGTGCCATTGCCTTTAACCTTTGTTGTTGGCGCGATTCTTACCCATCACCGCTCTGTCATAAAGGGGTATAAGTAGTGCCCTTGGTAAAAATGAAAAAAAGGAGGATTCACGAGGCTTCTAGAACAAAAGCCTCGTGTCCTACCTTATCCCTATTCACCTAGGTTGGTTAAGGCCGAGATCCCTCTTTGTAGGATCTCATGGCCACCTCACCCACCAATCTGTCAACTATTCCTGTCCATTTGAGCCCTATAAATACAAGCTCATACTCCATAGTTGAGGGAGAGAGAAGAAAGTAGAGTTATGCTGCTGAATTGACCCTGGCTTAATCCATCAGAGAGCAATTGTGGAGCAAGTTGGAGCTATCAGGGACGAGGTGCTAGTCTTGTGAAGAAGTGCATCAACACCAAGGCAAATGGTTGTAAGCTCTTTCATTTATTTTCTAATGCAAAGTTGATTTCCTTCCCACATATTTGTTGCACTGATCTCACATATATGTTATTGGATTCCTTGGTCGCTAATATGAATGTGTAGATGATTTTCTGGTAGCTTTGATGTCTTTGTATGTTTGACATGTTCTACAGGTATACAGGTCCTTCATCAAAGTTTCATTCCAGGTGTCTATAACATTCAAGGAAATTCTTCAACCTTGTCATTCACTCTTTTGTTCTAGATATGAACCATTCAGACCAGAGGAACAACTTCTATCCGCAGAAGGTGATATATTCCTGACAACAAGAGCCAACCCTGTTTCATGCTGGGCAAAAAACCAACGAAGCAATTCATTGAGGAACTTTGCCACATAATGGTGAATTCAAGATAGATGAACGTGTTTACACACATTTTCATCCCTATCACCCCCAATTCTTAATCAATGAAAAATCAATCGTGGAACATTAGAGGGATCAACTTTAAGAGTAAGTAGAGACTCTTAAGAATATGCATAATGGAGGAACAACTAGATATATTTATGCTACATGAAACCAAATGCTCCAGAGAAGAAGCTACCTACATAATCACCAAATGCTGGTACAAGAGTGAAATAATGGCTATGGATGCAAAAGTAGCAATTGGAGGAAAGCGCATTCTTTGGAATCTTGATGCCACAGAAGTGACAATTTTTTTCTCTACAACCTAGATGATCTCTATTATGTTTAGGTATGTGGGATCAGATGTTAGAGGTCTTGTAACAAGCGTTATGGCCCACAGACACCTTAGGATATATCACATCTCTTATGACTCCTAAAAGAAATAAGTGAGATGCACCCCAATCAACACTGGATAATTGTGGTGGTTTTCAACATTATGACATTCTTAGAGGAAAAACGAGGGGGAAATAGATGACTAAAGACAGACAATAGTGAGCTCTCCAACTTCAATCAGAATAATGGACTAGTAGACATGGAAACCACCAATGGGATCTACATAAGGAGCAATTGATGATCCGACTCTCAACAGGTGGGCTGACAGTTGGATCATTTTCTGGTAAACGAACCTCTTATTATGATTGGTAAAGCCCTTGAAGCTTCAATTATTCCTCTTAATGGATCCGATCACTAGCCTATTAGACTGGACTTTGTTCTTGTGGTAGCTGAACTACATAAACCATTCAAATTTGAGAGATTTTCGCTCACAAACAATGATTTCCAGGAGAACATAGAAAAATGGTGGAAGGATTTGAAGATCCATAGAGGTTCACTAATGTATTGTTAACAACAAAAGTTAAAACGCTTCAAACAAAAACTGAAGCAATAGAGCAAGAACAATTTTGGGGATATATTCCAAGCCCCAAAAGACCTTCAATTAAAGCTGAAGTAGAAACAACAAGAAGTCATCCTCTAAGGGTGAACTAAAGCACTAAACAAGAAATATGCCCGGAGCAACAAATTGTGGAGCGCAATGCACAAGAGGAATTATTCTGGCAATAAAAATCAAGAATCCAATCATTGAAAGAAGAGGAAAGAAATACCAAAATTTTCCATAGATCGAGCATTTAGAGACATCATACCAACCATATTTAGGAGCTTAGTAACCAATAAGGAGAACTGATATCAGTCAGAGAAGACATTGAGCAAGAACTAGTCCGCTTCTGCAAAGAGTTGGTGATGGAGCTAAACACGAATAGAGAAGAATCCATTCACAAAATCACATAACACACTCCCCACCTCATCATAGAGGAGAAGAATGCTACCCTAATGAGGCCCATCACACAAGAATAAGTGGGCTTGGCTATGAAGGAAATGGCCCTAGGAAAATATCCAACCCTGAAGGTTTTACCATGGACATCTTCCATCATTGGACAATGGTCAGAGAGGAAGTCTAACACTTGGTTGAAGACTCCATGAAAATACTAGGGTTACTCTTAGCGTTCAATGTAACCTTCATCCCCATGATTCCTACAGAGGACAAAGAAGAGGATCCTAAAAACTTTTGGCCAATAACGCTTTGTAATGTAATTTATAAGGTCATCACAAAGTTCATAGCCCTCAGACTAAAGTCGTCAATGCCTTCTCTCATCTCTCAAAAGCAAACTAGATATGTAGAAGGAAGGTAGATCATGGACAATGTGGTCTTACCCCACGAGGTAGTATTCACCAATAATAGTTCTCCTAATCCCATTATGAGTATTCACCAATAATACTAGAAAGTTTCAATGAGTATCATTATAGGGGCCATTAAAGGATAATGGTTACAAATGATGTATTCTATGAAAATCATAAAACCTAAGGTAACTCTAATCTTTACATCCTATCTTAGTATTGTAGTAGAGAAAACACCATCTAAATCTTTGGAGGGAGTAGTTGAAAATATCATAGATCTAGTCCTTGAAGCCAATAGAAATCATTTCATTAACATTGTCCAACACAAACATTTTCATATAATCGAGGCGAAGAGAATGCCTACAAAAAATGTGAAAAACATACCTATGGAAACATTAACATGAACTCCGTGATTTGAAACCTATTGAAATTGTCTATATTTCACTTAATACCAAAATTCTCCCTAAACACTTGTGAACCATTGTAAGGTCTATCCTCCTTACTCAATTAATACCATAACTAATTGGTTACGATCAAGGCCTAGAACCACAACATAGACATTTAAAACTAGAAACTTATCTTAAAAAGGGGATGTGGATGCAATCAAGATTTTTTGTGCACAAGGGATGGGTATTAACACATTCACCATAGTCAAGAGCAGAATACAAGGGCCTTTTGCCATAAATGGATCGAGCTATGGCTTATTGGGCATGGACATGATCTCAAACCAAGATGTGTGCCTTTTGGAGGTGATCTTTGGCCTTCAAGTGGGATATTGATTACCATTAAAAGGCCTTGCATGCTAGGGGTGGGTCTTAAGGCATTACCATGGTTAAGGAAAGAAAGTAGACCATTTGACCCCATATGAATCTTTTAAGGATCGGGCCATAAATAATGCCATAAATCATATAACATATCCTCTTTAAGGGGGATCATTGCCATTCAAATAGATATGGGTGTATAAATATAAAGTATTGTGCATCAAGGCTAGTATCAAGGTTTTAACCATGGTAAAGAGATAAATCTTGGGGATTAGACCCATGGTGAATGTGATAAGTTTATAGAAAAAAAGCTTTGTGAAAAGGATCCACTTCTAATTAATAGCATAGGCCTAATGTCATGGAATACCTGGTTATGAAGCTTTTCTCGTGAGAGTGGCTTGGGTGAACAATTGGGTAAAACATGTAGGATTTAATGAACAAGAAATCCATGGAAACATATCAAGAGTTTATTGGTGAGATTGAGACTTATAATTCTAAAAGAAAACTTGGTAGCATGTTGATATAAGGGTAGACACTTGGTAGCATGTTGATATAAGGGAAGACCCTTGAGTGTAAAAATGCACAAGTTTTCATTGATTTGTCAGGATTTGTTTGTTAGAATTCTCATAATGCAAATAAAAATCTAGTGCTAGGGAGACCTGTATAGAAAATTCATAAATTGCTCAGCATACAAGGTTTTCACATTGTCCACCCAAGTGATAGAATGATGTAAAAGAATAAGCTTGGGGACCTTATCTTTCATTCAAGTTACTATAACTTGCAACACCATTATGTCTCAAGACATTGAAACTCTAATGAATGAAAGAGATTGGTGTCATTACTCCCTAGGACTGGTTATTTGAACTTGCTACTTTTGCACCATGCTAATTCTAATAACAATTTGTTACTTGATACTTGGTTATTAGAATTGGATCAGTGGCAAACAAGGACAAAAGCAGTATTTAAAGTTCAATTTCTATATGAGATACAACATGACCGAGGGCAGAATTGTGGCCCTATTATTGCCACCACGTCTTTTTCGTTAATTCTATAACTGCATAAAGACCAAACACTTCATGAAAAACATTAGAAACTATATTTTTCAATCACACACAGATAAGAATACCTTAAAATTTATATTCTATTTCAAATCTCTAAATTGCCATACACTTAAAGAGCTTGCCAACATTAGTTAATCAGATTCATGGACAGAATAAAAGTCAATTGTAACAACAGCATTGTTTGCTTGGGACATGTAGCAATTGATATAAAAAGCTAGCAGCTGCAAAAGTTATTCACTAAGTTCATAATAAAGACTTACAGATTCAGCAACAGCTACTGCACTGAATATTTTGACAACATTCTTTAAAGTAAAATGAAGGTTGAAACTTTGGTTTATTATACTAGTTGCAACTTGCATCCCTACCATAAATGGTAGATAGTATTGAATCATGAAACTACATAACCTCAGAACGATATTGAACAGCCTTAATTATGGCTTATAAAAATTCCTTAAACACAAGGCCTAACTATCATTCGTATCTAAGACACTATTATGCTATCTGCATCAATGAAGAAATTTTGCATCATAGAATACATGTAGTTAAGAAAGTAGACCATGTAAAAAGGGTACTGCAATGTGACCCAATATTGAGGCCAAATAAGACAAACTATTGCACTCAATGGGCCATATAAGTTATCAAAAATGCATCGGCTTCATGGGCTTGTGCACAAACTAAAATAACTTTGCAAATTGATACATTCGAAGGTTTGTACACATGGATGTCAATTTCCATTATTTTAATGAAAAAGTGGGTCTAGTTGGCATGAGTTTTCTATAGGCAGCTATTACAGATATATGCTAAAATTTGTAATGCCTCTGACTTTACTTTCCAGGTATCCCCAATCTTGAAGAGGATTTGGAAAGCATAGCAGGCTGCACATCGAAGGTGCAATTTTCATGCTTTGGACATTGACATGGCTGGGGTCTATAGAGCAGCAGAATTTGGGGTTTAAGGAACGCTTGGGATTCTCTTGGTTATTTTGCTACAGTCGGGGTATATACACCGACAGGCCCAAAAATCAGTCTTTTATTTGCGTAGTTTTGTTATTTGTGGACATCAATAAAATCTCAATTTCTAAGCAAAGAAGTCATACCTATCCAGGGCCGCCAGGTTCACAACGAGGGCTCAATAATCCCACGACCGTCGCCGCTGCTTGCTTGGAACCTTCACCAGATAAAGGATTATACCTTCCCAGTGCAACATCTTCAGCTACAATGCTCTAGAGAAGAGGGGAGGCAGCAACTTCTGCTATAATGCTCTAGAGAAAAGGAGAGGCAGCAAAGGAGCATGCCGTTAACGCGAAGCCAAGCCAAGCCAAAGCAACACCTTGGCCGAGTAAGAAGAAGGCATGGGCGGTGTACGCAGAATGGACAGTTCAGATCCCTGTGACGGTCGTCTAACGCATATCAACAGCGCAGGGGAGGCGACCATCCCATCCGCGGAGATAAAACCCCCTAAGCGCGCAATCCACCAAAACCTAAAATTCGTTAATCCTTTTTCAAAAGTGAATGTTTATTGGCAGAGAAAAATCCGAAATGCACAGGCTCTTCTCTTCTTGGCTGAATAGATTTAGTTAACTGGCGAATTTTATAAAACAGGCTTTCAGATCTGTTGCGGGTTCTGATTTCCTAATTTTACTAAACCTAAACAAAACTTAAAAAACTTAAGAGCATGCTTCTTCTACCTCCTATCTTGATCTCTTTTAAATTGGATCATTGTTATAAACTACCATACCCCAAAACGGGGGAAATGAAACACCGAAGAACAAACGAAATGAACATTTATGAAGACTTTTTTGCTCAAAATAATGCTAATAACATAGAGATATGAATCAATGAAACGATGCGGTAAGGATCCAGTCACCTTCCAAATAAAATTATGCTAAATTCAAACCAAAATACCAAGTTAAATACCCAACCCATCAGTCTTGATTTAGTTTCATAATGTAATTAAGATTTGACCCTTTCAGTCTTTTAAATCGTCTTGTATATGATATCGTAATTATAACTTAAAATCCTAGTCATAGCTAATTAAAAATTATATGATCTTGATCAACCATGTCATTTGGGCCTACGAAATTATGTATTCGCTCTTCTTGTTAATCGACTATGAGTTTGCAAACTCTATATCCCTCAGGCAACTTCATAAAGCAATATGTCAGAAGTATAGCAAAAGCGCAAGTTACGTTTCGGGTTTCCATGGATATTGTTGACATTATATGGAAAAATTGAAAGTCTACCATTTTGTGAAAAATTGCATGTCTAAAATGAAAGTATGGTGCTCTCTCCGACCATTTTCTTGTTTAACCTCCCTTGAACAGCACACATCCCATGTCTTTTTGTTTGAATCATGCATGATGTTATTCGCCACCATAGTTGTATTTTTCTCCTACCATGAAAGCATGTTATATGGCTGGAGGCATTGTTGGAGGGATCGTAGCGTCATTAATCACATAATTACAAATTAATCTCTACTCGTGAAACTCCCTAGTATTTTAATATCAGACGTTGTTCGTGTTTGCGTGAGCTGGTTTTACAGATGATTTTTAATTTGTTGGTTAGTTTCAGGGCATATTATCACCCCGTGTATTGATTTGATTGTTTGACTATGTTGGATCTGTCGGAACTTTGAAAGCAATTTTGGTTTGTATTTGGGTTAGAGATACGTATATCTCTTCGAATAATCTAGCACTCCAATCTTTTGAAAGCTAGTCATCTGAAAAGTGAGATTTTGTTACCAAAATATTGAAGCTTTGCTTCATGGCGCGAAGGCTTATGCAAGAAAAGGGCTCAAAACGCTCCCTTTAACAGAGAAAATGCAACCTAACCCCACGTTCTAATTCCAGCGAGCACCATTGGATTCCTTTTGAATTGAGGCTAGAGATCTACTTGAGGCGGACAAGACGAGAAACACCCACATTTACTTATTAAATTTAATTACAACAAGCTCTAATTTCGATTACAATTCTTTGCCCAAAATTAGAACGACCGAGCCCATTGCTTTGGTATTTGCAGAGTAACAATATAGATGTTAGAATAATGGTCGATAGTGTTTCGCTACAACCATTTACAGTCGATGAATGGCGTTTGCAGCAAGAAGAAAGAATATCAATGGAACTATTGCTACTCTCTGTGAATCCTTCTATGGACGAGTTGAAGTTGTTTTTATTGTCTGTGAAAGCGGGTGGGTTAGCGTTTAACGGTGTAAAAGAGGGCAGATTAGCGTTTAACGATGGACAAGGGGCGACTCCTCATAGGCCATCGACAGACAAACGAAAGCCGGAGGAAGACCATCCCTTAATTGATTGAGTAATTATCTCCCAGTCTTATGAGTCTTGGAATCCTTCTAGAGAATAAGCATCGACTTGTATATTCTCTTCAGAGTTCAAACTCCTAGGTCTCCTCCTGAAAAAAGGTCTCCATGGAGAAGCTTTGCACTATAAGGAAAAAGTAAGGACAAAGGGACAAGTGCTGCTATCTTCTTCTTTGATCCAATTTACTAACAAATCCAATTGATAGGGGTTTTTTTGCAGGATTTATCTAGGTGAATGACCAAGTGAGATTCTGAAGCAATAAAGTGCCAATAAAATTGAAATGAAACCTATAACTGAATAAAACCATTAACAATAATTTTTATAATTTGAAAAAATATGGACAATGTTCAATTTTTAACACAGTTAGAGTATTTTACAATAAAGCTTTATAAATATGGTCGGACAGCGAACAGGTATGCAAGGCAGGTTTATGTGTCCTTTTCGACCTTTCCAACATTTAATCTTACTGTTGTTGCTTTTTTTTTTATATTTTGACAACCAAAGTATTCGAACAAGCACAAAATAATTTCTGGAAGTCTCTGTTGTCGTTACAATTTGGAAATTACTTGGTTAGGTTCAAGTTGGTTTCTAATGCTTTTATAATAAAAAACTTGAAAGAAATAAATCCATAACATTGGGCAGTCCCGGGGCTAGGCGTCTGTGATTTAATATCACTTCGATTTCGAATTTTATAATGCATTGGTTTTACATTAACCAGCTCAAAAAAAACTGTGTTTGGCCTTTTCAGGACTGTCTTTTTTGGTTTCTCCACAAACTGTGTCTTGTTATTTGCCTCTTTGTGTACAAAACTCTCCATTACTTCCTTCTTTTTTATTCTTCATGCGTGTTTGGCAAAAACTAACTGAAGTCTGGATGAACTGGCTGATAAAATGTATCAAAGGCTTGAATAGCATGGAATTGTGCTTTTTGTATGATGGGTAAACAACACACTATCAAATTGGCAAGGATGTTTATTTGAATGTTGGCTCTGTGTATCAATGCAGTGGATTTGGAACTAAAGGATCTGAAATGACCACAAGGGTGCTAACTCTTAGCCTAGCTTAAGATGTGGGCTATGGACTTGGAAGGAATGTTGCGCGCTATGGATATGGACCTGAAACGGGTGCAGGGTCAATTGCCTTTGCCTTATTCGCATCATTATAATTGGTTATAACTCTATAAAAGTTATAAAAAATATTGTTTTTAAGGTATAAATAGGAAAAAGCATTTGGCAGTCCCGGAGCTAGGCATATGTGATTTAATAATATCAGTTCGAATTCGAAGTTTATAATGTGTTGATTTTAAGTTAACTAGCTCAAAAACGCATTAAATTTGTGCCATCATTTTTAGAGCTTAGCACACTGTGAATACGCTTTCTCTGAGTTGATTTGCAGTTTTCTCGTCACCAGCCTTGAATTCAATGGCAAATATAAGTTTTTTTGGCTCGAACGATGTAGGCATGTGCTCAGTGCCAAAGCATTGAAGGGGTTGCATATTCCACATCGTGCTCAAGGAGTTGAAGGGCTGTCGGAAAAGAAAAATCCGTGCTCAATAAACCCAAAAACGCGAGAAGATGTGATGTCGATGAAAGAAGCCCAAACCCACGAGCAGATCTGGGCATGTGATGTTAATGAAAGAGGTGCAAGTTCTTTCCGAATAACAGTGTGAAGCGAGTGGATGTTTAATGGCGTGAAAGCGGGCTAATTAATGGTGTGAAAGCCATCAAATTAGCGATGGACAGGGGGCGGTTCCTGATGGGCCTTCGACAGACGATGAAAGCTCGAGGAGGACCACCCCTTAATAACACCTTCGGTGTAACGAGCATACCCCCAAAGCGGGGGAAATGAAACGCCAAAAATAATTTTGGTATGTATAAAATGAGTGAATGTTGTGTATATGTACATAATTTAAGATTATGTGTTGAAAGCAAGTATAATGAATATAAGGAAAATGTAGTGCAAATACTAATAAGCAATAAATAGAAACCAATATAATTGATGGAAAATAAATTGAAATGTTTATTAATTTGTTATAAGAGAAACTGCCCGTAGGGGTGTAGACTGACTGGCAAGTGCCATGTAAATGAAGGAATGTTGTAAAGGAGGTCTCAAGTTCAAATCTCACCCCGACTTATCCATGCCCCATGCTTGCGGATTGTGTGGACGCACCTGGGGTTATAGTGGCAGCCGACGGGAATGGACCCCCTATCACACGAGTACCAAAACCGCCCAGTTACTGATTCCCCCAGTACAAAAAAATAAAAATAAAAATTGTTATAAGAGAAAGTATACATATGCAATATAAATAGAGTTATCAAGTTTGATTCTAATTATATTGGGAAGCAACGTTGGTATTTTCATTTGGTACCAGTAGTGCAAGGATTAAGGGATGCAATTTTAAGTGTGAGGGAGAGAGAATGAAGCTGTGCCTCTTCCTTTTTTTGAAGTGTGACATAATAAGTGTATTTCATCTTTGCATAGCGGTCAAAGGAGAACAATGGTGCAATTCACCTTCCTTATAATTTTGTAGTGTGTAACATTGTTGTAAACTTAGAAGGGCTAGATCCAGAGGTGTATAGAATTTGCATGACCACGCCAAGTGCACCATTGACTCTTCTTGATTGGACCCATAAATTGCAAGATAACATTACTCGTTGCCCCACACTTAGCATTATTTATTTTTCTAGTTGATGGTGATCATCTTGTTGTGCATTTGAACCATTGCAGGAATATGCAATAGATCGTGCAATAGGAATAGTCGTTGATTGGAGCATGTATTTGTTATGATTGTTTGGAATAATGTTCGCTGCAAAGATATGGATTGATATGTGAAATTTTGAATGATCCTTTATTGACAAGAATCTATTATTCCTAGACTGAAGCAGGCTTGAGTCTTCCAAGGTTGGTGTAGTATTGTGTCAGTATGTTTGTCAATAGCTACAGGAAATGAAGTTGGGTGGCATCAATGCCCCTTTGATAGAATACTATTTCCAAAATGATGACAGTGATAAAGTCTGACCACAAACACTTCCTCGGAGTTTCTACTGCATATATAGGTTTGTCCATCACATGTGGGAGTTGGCCCAAATCACTAGCAATAATTATTGGATAGTTGTCGAATGAGCAATTGTTTTGCTCTAGAAAGCAAAGCACTCATGCAAGCGACTCTCCATTTGAACAAACAATTTAGGTCCTATGCAACTCATCTCATAAACGAGAATGTATTGAATATGTTTCATCTCTTCTTGGAACATCAATAGGGGTTGTCCTTGCAAAGGTTTTATGTCCTTTAGATGAATCCACAGCCTTGCATGTATGATAAATGATGCAACACGAATAGGGGCGAGGAGCGGTAGTGGGATATGGAAAGAGCTTGCTTGAGAAGATAATGCTTTTTTTATGGTGCTTATAAGGTATGATTTACATGTTCCTGCAGTTCCTTAGATGATCATCCTCAATGGCTCTTTAGTGCCCACAATTCCTTGAATGTGCAATTCATGGAGTGTGTAATTAATTTATTTTTCTCGATTAAATTACAATTGCTTTTACTTTCCAGTCAACCTTAATCACTAATAAGCATATATCTACTTAATTATTGATGTGTTAAAAATATGATTTATTCCAAAATTGTTTGGACTTCTTAAGTTAGAATCTAGTTAAAAACTAAATTTAAAATTCTATGATTTATCAATCTTCATAGTAGTTCCAAAAAACTTCAAATCTTATTGAGACTTTAAAAAAGAGTTGTATCCAAAAACTTAATTAATAATACATATAGTTCTACGATTTATTAATGTTTGAGTAGTTCCAAAAAAATTCAAAACTTATTGAGACTTTAAAAAAAAAATTATTCAAAAACTTAATTAATAATAGATGTGTAAAAACTATGAAAAAAACATTTTTAATCATTTTTATCCTAAAACTTAATAATAGCAACTTAAATAATTTCAATGTTGTCATGATGAATCTATCGAAAAGTTCTTCGAAGTTTTGGTGCCCCAGCTTACCAAAAACAATGGCGAGGTAACACATCTGATCAAATTACTAAGGTTGCAATCAATCTATATGCCATTCTTGTCAAATTTCTTCTTCATTCCTAGTCATTTTTTTATTAGTACATGCTTCCTTAATGTAGGGATTCTTAGTAATCGATTTGCGTCAATTTACAATTTTTTTATATTAGTCTCTATCAAGTCAACCAATCCATGTATTCATTTTTCATTCATATAAAATTTTCCTAAATTGAATAGTTAAATTTAGGGATGAGATTTTTTATTTTCTACATGAAGAAATAATGTAGCTTGAGATGATATTAGCAAGTTTTTTTTATTTGCTTCGATAATTTCTAGTGGAAGAAGTTGTGATATACAAAACCCTTCATTGCTTCATAAATTAAATTATGCCTTGATTCCTTTGACATCTATCATCCTAATGACACTAACTATGCACTTAATTCAATGATAATAACTATGCGCTTAATTCCTCTTACATGTGTCCCCTCCACTTTATGTATTTTCTTGAGTTAGCAGTGCCTCACCGATCTTGTTGCACTGCCTCGCAACTACATAGCATATTGTCTAATGTTAATGAACATACAACCGGTTCTATTGACATAATCAATATAAGCATCTCTAATTTGAGCATTTGCATTATGACTAAAACATGGTTCCTCCACCACACAAAAAAAATGGAACTTAATTTGTCATGTTCAACTTCAATCCAACTCCAAAGTTTATATCACCTACGCATTTTAAATATTATCAAAATGAACATTAAATTAAAAGCTCATACAACACCCTTTTATATACTTAATCAACATTTTAAAAATATTCTTTTACATACTTATTCAACATCTTAAAAATATATTCAATGTTATCTTAAAAATTTATTCAATGCTAAAAATATAACAAATACATACATACCTAACCATCTATTCACACTTACACAGAAATATATATATATATATATAATGTATATTGTACTTCTTAATTTTTTTCCAAAACGCATTTATTAATTATGTTATAAATATATATCCAATATCAAATTAAATCAAATCATTAAAAAATGAACCATCAGATAGACTTATGTTAATAAAACCCTTAAACTCCAGGCCAATGATAAGACATTACATATGTCACGTTGCCTTTTTTTACTAAAAAAAGGCAATGACGCTCTTCTTCCTTCAAGGTCTGATTCTCGGTCTTCACAACATGTACATTTAACTCCTTCCTCGAGTGTGAGGCCCGCTTTTAATTTAGGGTTTCTAAACCGCTTTTAATTTAGGGTTTTTAAACCTAAGTCTTATGTTTCTCCTATTTCAGCGGTTACGATTGATGTTGGTGTTTTGTTGAGGAATTACCAAGGGGATCTATTCGTTGGTAGACACGAAAGTCAAGGGTAGTTTTTTCGCTCGGGAGCTTAGAGTGATTTAGGTGCTTCACCATCTCTCATTAAGACGCATGGTGTCGATGGGTTATTGAACGTGTTGTGAAGTGTTTGAAGACTCCTATCAAGGGGATGCCTTTATCAAGTAAAGTGTATGAACAAGTCAACCTAGCCCTTGGTGAAGGCATGGAGATGTATGAAGTCTTCACTCTATTTGAGTATGTATCGGTGGGAATATTTAGGGGTCAGAGCATGTCCCTGACATCTTTCAGAAAGTGGGTGGCGAAGACTTGGGATGAAGTGTTGCGGTATACTCCTAGAAACCTCTCTCTTGCCAAAAGCTCCTTGGGAATAATTCTGAAGAACCCAGAGGATGCGATGAAGTGGATGTGAGAATACGATGTTATTAACTTCAAAAGATGGACCCCATCTTTTGATGCTTGCAAGTAGAAGGAATATGTTCACCCTACCCAGGTTAAGCTATATGGTTTCCCGTCGGAACTCTGGTCCATGGATATTTTCAAAAGGATTGGCGAGGCATTGGGGGTTTTGATATTAGTTGATCTCTCATTTCAAGGCATATGCATATGTTTGTCGCTAAGATTTTAGTGGACCTCAACTTATGGGAAGGTCTTTCATACCAAATGACCATGTCCAAAGTAGTTATCACTCATTCTTAGGTTCTGAACTACATTGAAATCCCTTTCCGTTGCAATAGGCATAATTTATATGGTCATTTGGTTATAAATTGCTCTTTACCATTCACCAAAGATGTATGGAGAAGAGTGCTAGGGATCTCTAGGAAGAGTTCAACAGAATATGCAGCAAGTTATTCCTCTTGTGGACTTCTCATATGAGCATAGCATTTATCTAGTTTCCTTCATCTTGGAGGAGGCCCATCAGATACCTCTCGAGGTGAAGTATTTGGATAAGGACCCTGTGAGTCCTTTGAATGGCCTCTTGTCTCCAAGGAATATCAGGACGACTTGAGATCATTTCTACAAGGAATCTTTTTTCGCGTCTTATCCAGGTAAAAATAAGATCTTTTCACCTATTCCTACTGTGATGAAGGATTTTTTTGTAAGCTCACCTCTTTTAGGGATTAAACCTTAGGGGTCTCTCTTTTTGGTGTCTATCATTTCTTCTATGGATCGATACACTCCCATATCCTCACCTTTGTTGGGTTATGTCAGTTTTTTGGGGGAAACTCCTCTAGGGTCTTCTACCCCTCCGAAGTGTCATGTGATGCCCCTAAAAGGCCTTTCGAATGAGTTTCAGATGCCTCCTAAGACTTAGGGGGGGGGGATTTTTTTTCTCAAAACCTATGAGCTATCATGGACCATCCCTATGGAGGTTTCAACCATCTCCCTTGGTATCGTATCTTTTGGTCATTCCTATCCATTTAGGCTCTATTGCCTCCACTCCCTATGATGGGTTATGGTCATCCCCCAAGGATATAAGTTGCAAAGGGGTTTCGGTTGATTAGGGATGTGTGTGGGAGGTCCCATGCTTTGATTTACATCATTTACTTCTTGAACAACCTACTTATATGATTTTACACCCTCCCCAAAGCATGATGCTCTTTTTTATTTGATGCATTCCTTGAGTGGTGAGCATGGTTTTCTAAGTCGTAGAGGGGCGGATCTGTCACTTGATGTTGCATCGATACTTAGGTGATATGATGGTTTTGATGAAGGATTTTTTATGAAGCCTCTCTTTGATTCAGGGGAACAACCTATACACAAGGTGGGTGAGAGATGAGACTCACCATCTTTCATTGACACTCTTTTGGATAAGTACTCAGGTTTTGTAGTGTAGTTTTTGCCCCTTGTGGCTCCAATTTTTGCTTGAGGGTCCTCTAATGTTATTCCAAATCTCTCTCAATTCCTTTTCTAGCCAAGGTCTACCAACAAGTCATGTTTAGGGTCTGGATCTAGTAAGAGTTTCTTTCAGGTATCTTTGGTGATTTCATCTAGACTTCAAGAACAAAAGTTCATCATGGCTTCCACAAGGGAACATTTGTCCTATATATTAGGGCCACTAGGAAAAAGACATTGTATGGGACTCTTAGAGCATGTATTCCTAATGTAAATGTTACTTAATTCTAGTCATGTCTTTTAATTGTTGAGGGTTTGGGAACCCCTCTAAGAAGATGGTCCTTAAGAGACTAGTGACTATCCACCAACCTGATGTGATTATGTTATAGGAAACTTTGGCCATTAGTGATGCTATTTTGTCTTATTTTAGTAGTTTGTTACCTGGATGGGATTTTGCATGTTTGGATGCTATTTGAAGATCTAGGGTTCTTGTTATAGGGTGGCTCTCCAGATCCATGTTGTGTACTAATAGTTGGTCGGTCTTCTCAGGACTGGGAATTGTAACTTTTTTCCAAAGAATTTGGACGGGCCTACACTCTACTTAATATCTATGGATCTCACACACATAATGAAATATTGGGATAAAATATCCAACTTATTCTTTCACAGAGTTGAGAGGTTCATTTTAGGAGGTGATCTAAATTTCTCTCTAGGAGAGCTAGAGACATGGGGTTCTAATGACCATAAAAATCTACTTGTTGAATTTTTTATCAAGTTGTTGAGGAGGTAAACCTTTTTTTCCTCCCACCTATTATTATTAGGCACACTTGGAGGAATATGCGCATTGGACTCAGTAGGATCACTAAAAGGCTAAACAAATTTCTTCTAAATGAAGGTTTCTTACAACTAGCGCCATGTGAAAAGCAGTGGCTGGGAGAAGGAGGTGATTCTAATCACTTCCCCATATTTCTAGAATTGAATGGGGATCATGATAAACTTCCCTGTCCTTTTAATTTCAATTCCAAATTCCTTGAAGATGAGGGTTATATGCATATGGATAAAAATGCATGGAGGCCATTTGATATTAAGAGCCAGTTATATGATCATGTTCAATTCTTAGATAACCTCAAGAGGATTAAATCACTAACTATATATTGGGTTGAAGATTGAAGTATGAATCAGGACTTAAAGCTTATAAGAATTGAAGCTTAATTGGCTACTTATCATGCGAATAGCCCTGAAGGATTTATATCATTTGACCAAAAAATATATCTAGGGGATTTCAAGTCTAGAAGAAGGAAATAATTTTTTGAAGAGGAGGCAGTCATAAGACTAAAAAGTAGGTCTATTTGGCTTAAAAGGGGGATGATAACTCAAAATACTTTCACAATTTCTACATACATGGGATCAATACTAATTCCCTGTGGCAATTGAATGTAGGCAGATTACGGATTTCAAGGATATGGCTAGGGTCAGAGTGAATCATTTCAATAATTTGTACAAGGAAGATGAGAGGGATTTGATGGATTTGATGGTAAACCTTATATCTCAATACCCTTATTTTATTTGTGAGGAACAAAATCTCTCCTTAAATGAGGAAGTCACCAAAGAAGAATTAAAAGGGGTTGTTCTTTCCATGCAAAGTGACAAAAGCCTTGGACCAGATGCTTGAGTAGTGGAATTTTTTTCTAGTTTCATGGAGTTATTTTAGTTGGATCTACTGGCAGTGGTAGAAGAATCTAAGATCGGAGGAAAAATCCTTGCAACATTTAATTCTACATTTATTGTTCTCATACCCAAAGCTGACAAAATGACCTCTCTAGATCATTTTAGGCCCATCTCACTATGTAATTGTATTTATAATTTGACTGCTAAGATCATTGCCACAAGGATCATATGTATATTGTCTCAGGGAATATCTTCTGAATAGTTTTCTTTTCTCGAGGGTCGACAGATCCATGACTCCATTTCCATTACACAAGAAGTTATGCACACAGTTAATGTGAAGCGATTACCAACAACAATTTTAAAAGTGCATCTAACAAAAGTAGACGATCAGGTAGACTAGACTTTTCTTCGATTTGTTTCATTTATGGTGGGTTTTTATCTATGTATGGTTAATTGGATACTTTTAACGGGAATATTCAATCAGCATGGACAAAGATCACTCCCCTAGTCTGCATGGGGAGGATCTAGAACAGAAAACCACAACGATGCATCCTTGTCCTAGATAATTGAACTACTTGAATGTTAAGATTTCTTTACCTCGGTATTGAAGTTTTTCCTTTTGTTATGGATCCTTTGCGATAAAATGTACCTGCAAAGAACATGAGTAATAAGACAAAATGGTGAAATCAACAAGACAATCCAAATACCTATACTAATAGTCAAGGAGAAAAGTAATGAACAATTGAGATTGACACAAATTGTTCATGGAAAAGGAGAACATGTTTGTATTAATAACATAAGAAGAGGAAGTTGCAATCGAAGCCTTGACGTTGAAGCCTCGTTCTCATAATATATTTGGCATCACCCTTACACACACTCTACAAGCTTTGCAAGCCTCACTCACAATCACACTCCCTTGCCTCCTACACTAGCTATGATTCCAACAGCACGAAGATGCTCTCTTGGTATTCCTCCCTCCTCTCACTCATGAGGAGAAGCTTGTATAAATAGGCCAAAGGAATTCCAAAGGGGTTGATATCTTCTGGGAGGAAGGTATGGAATTATTCCTAGTGGATAGGGGATCAAGTGCCACCTATTCCAAGCAATTGGGATTAGCCTCCACAAGGACTTTCATCTAGAAGGTTCTCAAAATCTCCCAATTTTTCCTTTTTGACGGTACTGATGATCCATGCACATGGACAAGCTGTGTCGACGCTCTTTGTCTTGAGGTTGGGAGTGTCATTGATGCGCTATATCAGCAGGAAAGAGGCGTCAGACAGGTCTGACGCCCTATGTCAAGAGACAAGGTGCGTTAGACATCCTATAACTAGGAAAAAAGCTTTCCAAAAAATGTCTTAGCCAGGTCACTTTAGGGGATTGAGCATAGATACCAATTTCAGCTGTAATAGAATGCCCCCTAAAGTATGAAGCTAGAAGGGCATGATAGGTGAAATTCTTTGCTAGATATGATTTGGAATCAGAGGCAAAAGAGTGGTGAGTGAGGACTCGACATAAGACTAGTTACAAAGTATCTGACTCAAATCATGGATGCTGACCAATACACTGCAGATCCATGTATAACGACCATGTCATGGCTACCAATAATACACTGTAGATCCATGATCGATAAGACTCAAATCGAGACATAGCTATGAAGTATACACTATCGATCTATGTCATCTTGACCCAAACTTGAGCACAAACACCAGACATACAATGTGGATCTATGTAATGACTCAAGAAATACTCCATCATAACCTGAAGATAGGTACATATTCAAGTGAATACCTAACCATTCGTAGTCTTCATTCCAAATCCAAATGATACGATTCTATCCATGTGAATAGATGTCTTGATGTCGAACATGGTAGAAACCACTTGATTACCGGGAATTGATGTATACCATTAAAAAGTACGAGGGAAATCATCATTAATGCCAATGATCCCCAAGGTATCCTAGTACATTCCTCTGATTGTGAATAGATGACCCATAGTCGAACAATCGACATAATTCTTCAATTAGAATCTAATGATGAAAGCCTACTATTGAAAGCGAGGAAACTTGCCATTGAGGCATGCATGCTTCAAGGTACTTGACTGGTTTCTAAGACTAATTCCTAGATGATGTGCTGACATCGATGGGAATAGACTCATCGAAGGAGGGCCATGATGTTTCCCTCATCATCGACACTAAACTTGGAACAAAATTGATGTTGAAGTGATCATGATAGTGGAACAACCATAGGAGTGACTCAAATATGACTGACTAGAAGGAAGGTAAAGTAACTGCAGAGGGATACTGTGGTGAATACTTTCCTTGAACAATGGATGACACGACAAGTGACTTGGAAACATTGACTCAATGAGGAAGATACCATACATAATGCAAAGGTAGGACAATGCATTCTTTGAATTGAATCAAAGGAGTTAAATGACTCGTGAAAGTGGATCAGCTCGATGACAAGCTACAAACCCAATTGTTTGAATGAAAATGTAGATAGGTGCCATGTTCAAGGGTGGACTATGAGCTTCCATTAATACAAAGAAAATACGTTCCTCATTCCCTTAATTTCCCCATCACGATGGATGAGTACCTCTTCGCTTTTTAATGAGCTTGCAAAGGGTAACAAACGCTTGGTATAGCTCATCGAAGGATGAGTCCTTTCTCATATGTTTTATGAACCTGAGAAAGGAGGGGTTCATTCTAAAAAAGTATCCTTCAATGTTTAATTTTATGAGTCCAAAGAAGGTAAATGTTGGCCACTTTTCCTAACTTGTGTGACCTAGGTTCTGTGTAGCCTGTCAACTCGACAAAAACTCTCGATACCGGCCCTACAGAGAAAGCCTTGTTGGCAACACCTGCGAAGCAAGTGTAGTGTCACCCGAGATATTTGTTCGATGGTTGGAACCATGTTTCTGTGATTGTCGAGGGATTTTAGTCCCATGGCGTGCAACCAAGGAGCTCAACGAAGGAAACAAGATCACTGGATAAAGGAGTCAGTCTTGCGCGGCCGAGCACAACTATATGTCATCGCGCGCAACTTATCCTTGCTCTCAACCTCGCAACTGGCACAACCTGTGCGACGCAACTGACTCATACTAACAGACCGTTTGCGATATACATCGTGATTTAAGACATAAATGCACATGCCAATATATATATATATATATATTTCAATGACGCCTTCCCAACATTCATCTACTGATTACAGGATAACATCAAACATTTAAGCAATATTTCAGCATTATACATGAAGTAAATAACAACCATTCACATAACATTCACAACATTAATCATCCATTCAAACACAAGAGATAACATGGAAACCCATCTGGGAAAAACCACCAAGGTGCTCTTCATCTGGCATGAGAAAATGATATAACACCTTGCATTCTACAGGATACAGACTAATCTTATGATATGTCTTTACGACTCAGACTTATGGTTCTCATGCTCTCTGGTTTGTTCTCCTACCCTACCTCTAGTCCTAGCGGTCTACACACACAACAACTAGATCCGCAGCTCAAAAGCCTCCTATCACTACCAGACTCTTCCTGAGTATTCTCTTCCTCTAATATCTACAACATTACAACAAAATGGCGTCCTTCACTATGTATCACCAATGAACACCCAAACAATAACTAGAAAATGGACCTGAACATAGTTATGACCAACTAAAAGCAGTCACAACCAACCAGCCAACCCTTTAACCATTGAATCCCTCCTATTTATACTATTTTACATGACCACGTAGGGCCGACTGCATACAGGTAGTCTATTAAATGTCACCATCAGCCGCCCCTTAGGATACAGCTGTGGTGATTACGACTTGACACGAGGCACTATCGGCCTGGCTTACAAATATTCCCTCGTATGTGTGCTGATGTAGGATTACGTTTCCTTAGACAGCCCTAATCTGCACCTGTCACTTTCTGACCATTATCACCTGCACGCTCATGCGCTCGCCTTTCCTTTGTCTCACACCTCTCCATTTTTCCTACGCTGGTCCTTTGCTTCCTTCGTGACCTTCCCTTATTTATGTCGTGCATGCAGCGCACCTTCTTTGTTTGCATTCGGACTTATTCATTTTGCCCCTTTCCCAAACCAACAAGCCCCCAACACTCACATGTGGCTCGTCCCGAGCCACGAAGCAAATGGACATATGAGGAGGTGCAATCTGCGCATTAGCCTCTGCAATTTTTTTTTTTTGGCAATGTTTCCTGTATCGTGGCTTCTTCCCATACTTAGAAGAATTTCTAGATTATAAAACTTATACAATTTCTTCATCAGCATCATCTGAAGACTCTTAACGGTGAGTTCCACTTCTGAATTTCACCAGGGTTGTTAACGTCCCATTCTGACACAACAATCGAATTCTTATTATCATTCTCGGGCTCCTAGGGTTTTCTGTGTGCTTGTTGTAGCTTGTCTTCTTGTTGTTCTTCCTCCAGTGCCTACCTCTAAATGACCACTTTAATTGGCGACACTAATGTTGGTGTAGCTAGTGGAATACTGGGATCAACACCATATGTCTCGGCCTCCATAGTGGCTTTGACATCCTGAATGGCCTCTATCAACTTATTGAGATGGCCCTCGACTTGGGTAACAATATTTACTTGATGCATTCTCAGACTAGTGAGGTTATCTTACGCGACCTTATCAACAACGTTGGCAAGTTCCTACACATCATCCTCAGTCAGCATGTTCGTCTTCACCATTCTGTCGGCTTTATGCTTCTTACGGGATGAGTGACTATCTTCTTGCTACACGTGCATCTGTGTCTGCGCATGCTCTTGACTTGGTGGCCTCTCTGATGCATGGTGGTCCAAGTCATCCATATTGTCATCATCCTCATTGTGTTCTTGCGATGAATCATCTTTGTTTTTGTCGCCTTCATGCTCTTCGCCATTAGCTTGGTGAAGCGACGGTTCCTCTTCATTCTGCTCTTCAGGTAGCGGCTCTGCTAGTGGGCCATGCCATTCCTACGGCTAAAGATTAATAATTGCATCCACATCCGATTTCTTATGCACCTGCTTGAGTGGGTCCTTTGTTGGAAGCAGGGTTATATTATGTGCGTCAGCTTGAAACTTGCTGAATGTGGCATACCTGTGTATCGTCATAGTGTGGATTCTGTGGGATTGTCGGACAACCTCACACATCGCCTCTGCATGCACAAAGAATGCAATGTTGTTATCTTTCAGCTGATTGCTGTCCACCTTGTCTTCCCAGATATTTTGGTACCTTGCACCAAGGAAAGGTAGCGGGACATCCATCTAGACGTAGTCCGATGGGTTACCCCACACAGTGAACAAAATTAAGATCAGTAGCCGGGAATAGTGGAATTTGTAGGTGTCCTTGTGCTGGGCCTGCAGTGCATCATCTATGAATTCGTTCAGCAGGTACCGCGATCAATTGAATACTCCTCCTAGCGCACATAAATATGCTAGTTCCACCATTGCTGTGGAACATTGAGTGGGTATCATCTTGTGGAACATCTTACAAGATAGGATTTTTGCAGCGATGCACACACTTTTTTCCTGGATGGGCCCAATCAAGAAGCCCTGGCCTGCTCGTTGAAGGCTATGCTTCTGCTTGATAGGGTTAATGTCTTGCTGGGCCAAGTATGGCATAGGATTGTCACCTTCGTTTGGGAGGCCAATGATCCTTGAAATTAACTCGGCATCGACCGGATATGGTTGATCCAACCATATGCATCCTCTGTGGAAGCATACCAGTAACTACTTTGCGTACATATTGACTTGTACACTGTGGCCAAAATGATGCATGAACAACATATTTGTCAGGCCTACGTGGGCAAGTCCCTCGGCCTAGTCCTTTGTCCTAAGCACCTAGGCATCACTTGTAGCGGACTAGTCCGCGACCATGTAGTTTGTTATTTGCAGTCCTTCTTGCTATTGAGTGTCAAAGTCTTGGAAATTGAACCTAGGCAAATCAGGCAGGATATCCTTTAGCAAGGTAACGCCTATAGGAATTCACGACGCTACCAGAGTAGTCACCGCCTTCTTTGGGAGACCCCCCTCCTCTGCATCAGTTATCCTTGGCCAAATGTAACGTGGGAAATTTAGATCAACCCGCTCTGCCTTCAGCTCTCTTTGTGGAAGCAAGCCTTCGTCCTTGACATCTTCTGCTTGCTCTCCAACAGGTGCCTTTCCTCGCTCCTCCAGAGCAGTCGAAGCCTTGCATTTTCTCTACTGTGGTGGTGGTGGTGCATACGCCTCTCCTGGTTGATTCTCATCAGGCTGCCTCGGCTCTCTATCAGGTGCTACAGTTGCTTGTTGCTTGCGTGTTCTTTCCATGGGGTCTATCTCTAGTTGCTGTGGTTGTTGTACCTCAGGTGATTGTATTTCTTGTTCCTCGTCAATGGTGCAACCAAAGATAACAGTGGCGTCTGATGCCTCACTGTCACTGGGAATGTTAATTACCATGAACGTCTGCGTAATTGAACAAGGATTGCAGGGTTTAGCTCTGTAATAGCGTGGCTCTAGTTTTCTCAGGTCTCACTGTGCATAATAGAATGATTGATGGGGAGGCTGAATATTTATATGGCCCTCTACATCCTGCAATCATCATTTGATAGGAGGCCAAGGTCTAATTGATTTCTCAGGTTGCTTCTGCTGACACTTTCTTCATTAACTTCTGCAATTTGGTTTCTGAGCTGTACCTGTCAGTCCAATTATGGTATTTATGCTAAGGACGGGTGATGGGACCAAAAAGTACATTGCCCTGTTCCTCATATTGAGTCGATTTAATGTCACTTAGCTATCATAGCTTCTAGGATATTTGTCAGGGATTCGTAGTCTAATGCCGGCCAGCTTGTCATTCCCGCTTTTGGCATCCTTTTGCCACTTTTTACTTTTGTCCCACATGCTAACGCCCTTTTTATTTGCTTCCTTTCCCTTGCTTGATTTCGTGTGGTGACTTTATTCTTGCTCGTCTCATTGCTTGCGCTTATCTCTTGTGCTTTATGCTGGATCTGTCGTAGTCCTGCAACAGAATAGGTTACGTCTTTTGGCCTCTCATATTTTTTTTTATATTTTAACTTGGGATTTTATGCGTGTCATAGTATGGCTTCAGGCGACTGTCGTTCACCATACCCAAGACATAGGTACCATCTAACTTTTTGTGTTTTACTGCGCCTGCATTAGTAATGCGTGCAATGCTATATGCCCCTAGCCAATGTGTCTTCAGCTTGCCTGAGTGCTTGAACAATTTGTTGTCATACCATAAGACAAGTCTTCCTTCTTCAGATGGCTTAACCCTGATATGTTGATCATGCCATGCCTTTTGTTGCTACTTACTCGGTTTAGCATCTAGTCGCAAGGGTATTTTCATCTCCCCTAAGCCTCCCACTATTCCCCTCATTTCTGATATTTTGGTAGAGCATAGGTTCTGATACTCATGCAGTAGATCCACGATCTTTGCAACTGCTTCCTTGTCCCAATAATCTTCGATATTGGAAAACTTTGGTTCTTTGGCAATCTGATATGTACTTCCTTGATTTTCAAGGGCTGGAGGAACTGATCACTCGAAACGCTACTTGCTTCTACTTCTTGTGTGCTCTCTGATTCTGGTTTGCCGATATTAATTGGATCATCATCTGGGTCTCTAGTTAGAGTCTACTGTTGAATGGATGCACTGCATTGGTGAGAATTATACTCTTTGATAGGAATCTCAGCAACTATATTCCCCTTTTCTATCTGAAGTGCAACGTCAATTCTAGGGTGCTCATCAACAAATTCAAATGTATGCACAAACTACTTAACGAGCCTCTCGCAATCTTGGGTTCCTTGTTGCAGCTCCACAGAGGTATACCAGGTTTTAGGTGTTATTTCCAATGTGTATATGAAACCCTCATAGGTGGGTAGCTCCCTTGACTCAGTCTCCACATGTCGCACAGACCTTGTAACTCTTGCACGCTTTCTCATAGAGACTTTATGTAATCTATTTTTCCAACCCCCTAAAGCCTCACTTGAGTTAGATGTACATGAAATCGTGCATCTCTAGCTCAAGTTTCCATCTGCTGTCAGATTGGTATAATATTCTTGCATGGTTGTGACATTGTAGATCTAGTCGAGGTAGTCACCTTGTACCTCATTATAGACAGGCTTGACCTATCTTTGTCCCTCGAATGGATCAATGGGCGATACTACCCTCATTTCCTCATCTTCGAATGAGAGAATCATTTTCTTGAAGTTTATGATCTGATTGTCTATGGCCTAATCTATTCCCAATAGAGCGGGGTATGGGTTCGTGTCATCAACAATGTTAATGACTTTAAAGTCTGCAAATGTGCGCAATCCTTCGACATCGACGGGTACATTGCTCAACCAACCAATGGGTAGGACCTTCACATGATTGGGAAGTCATAACTGGATAGGAGAACAGTCCAAGTGTGACTTGCCCATAATTTCCCACATTTTTCACATAAAAATATTGGCATCATAGCCCAGATCCAAGATGATATAATCCATGTCGTAGTCACCTATCTGCGCATTCATCCTCAACTCGCGACCAATTTTACATTTTTTTCGTACTTGGTTAACTTTCTTCTCAGGTTGTGGCTCTACAGGAATCTCTTCTATCATTGCTTACAGTTCTACAATAGTATCTTTATCTTGCATTAGCGTTAAACAACTTGGTAGAAAGGTTCTTAGCTTAGTAACCTTTGGTGGAGCCATCTTCTGTAATATGTGTTGAAATCGTTCAGGCATGTCCTTGACCTCTACGAAAGTCGACGATACTTCTGGGCTTATGAATTCTGATTGTACATCCCAGAACATTTCTTTCTGTTTCTGGACGGTCTGTGGCTCCTTTTTTTGCACCGTTAGCCGCACTTGTGGCTACGGTTGCTCTTGCAGTTTATCCTGATCTGCTCTAGTCGTCGCACCTCCTCGAGTTACGACAGCCATGTTCAGGTCTCGTGGTTCAGCCACAATCATCTAAACATTCACATTTGGATTCGAGTTCGGGTTCTGTGCAGGGATAGGTCCTACAATGGTCCTTTCTTGCCATTTTGCGATCAGCTGAGGACATTGTTCGACATTATGGTCTTGTCCATTACAATGTGAACATGTCTTCACAAGCTCTAAACAATATCTGGCATTGTGACCCAGTTGTCCATAGTTATAGCAAGTAACTTGACCTCTTCCTCTACCAAATCCTCCTCCTCCACCTCTTCCTCTGAAGTTTTCGCCACCCCTTCCCTGCGGGTGTGGTTGCTGTGGTGGGTACTGGTTTTGCTGGTAGTGTTGCTGATAGGGATTGTGTTGCATGTACGGCTGCTGAAGCACACACTACGATTGGTATTGGTTAGGTGGGAACTACACAGGCTAATACGAGGCTTGTGCCTATTCAGCCTGAGCGAACCCTTCATTTTTCATTAAGTAGGTGTCGACATTCTTTTCTTTCAAGAGCTGACATGCTCTACAATATTTCTCATCATGTCCTACTGATTTACAAAATTTACATAATAGGTTTGCAGGGGTAGTTATGAATTTTTGAAAATATAAATATTCTTCAACGCGATGGCCTCTTGAATGGCATATGTGACACCATGGTATCCCATGGCCATTTAATGGGTTGGGTGCACCTGATGCGACGTAGTTCAAGAAGGTTATATATTTATCCTTAGTGTGTCCATCTGTCCTACATTTTATGCACCATAAATATTCTTGTGCTTCTTTACCCTTCTTGATGTCTTGAAGTTGTATTGTCAGATTGGCTAGTTGCGACTAGATTTGCACCATCCATATGGCACCATCACCAATGGGCGAGGCCTCTAGATTCATTGCTAGTTCTAGTGCTTCTGTCTGTAATTCAATCTTCTGCTGCATTAACAGCCCCCATATGTGTGGTAGCAGTGAAACAATAAACCACTCTTTATGCTACACATCGGATTTTTGGAAGTTTACTTTGGCCATTAACGTCATGAACCGCTGATCAAATTCCCATATGGTTTTTGCCGGAGCCTGCTTAATCTCCTTGATATTAGTAATACACTGCGACTCCGATTTAGGTATCCTGAACTCAGAGATCATTGCAGCTCGGATCTCTTCAAGGGTCTTCAGCGATGTTCCGATTGGTATGGCGCAGAACTTCATGAACTAGTCTAGTGTGCGACCCCTCAATGTTGTGATCATCTGCGCCTTCTTTATGTCTGCATTATGGACTAAATGCACCATCCAAAAAGCTTCTTAGAGGAACCAATGCTGCTCTGGGTCTTTCGTTCCATTCCCATTGAATGTTTGTAACCGAGCATCTATCGCAACCATTGAGTTGGCATCAGGGTTTTTTGGTTCAGAATTCACAGGGGGTGTACCTTCTCACACACTAGTCATAGGACTAACACTATCTATATTAGCAGTCCTTTCTAGGGATGAATCTCTAGATAATACCTCTAGTGATATTGCTCGGGTTATGTAGTTACGTCCTGACCTCGACGTCCCCTCAGAATCCTCAGAATCTTCTGGTCCTTCCAAAATCGGGCTATAGTCCTCCTCTTCGTCGCAAGACCCTTCGTCTTCGTACGACCAAAGTTTGTGTCCGCTTCCCTTGAACAAGCTAGGATCCCGTCGCCCCCTTTCGGTTTTGCTTCTCTTTCCTGATATGAATATTCTTCCACTTCTTAGGACTTAAACTTCTCATTCCGTTTCTGTGCTTCTTGGGAACATTTCAACTCACTCATTCCCATATTTTCAATAGGTCAGCTGCGACATAGCCTCCTTCTTAGGCACGTAACTCAACTACTCAGCTGCAAAATACCTTTCTCATAGGAAAGCATTTTTATCCATGTACTGATACGTAATAAGTATCTTCTTTGGGGTCCGTGGAAAAAATTTCTTTTGGCTTCACTATATGAGGCTATAGTATCTACTGCAAACTCCGTAATATATCCTTGCAATATACTGTCAACCCAAAAATCAACAGCTCTAGAAATAGGGTTACTTACACTGGTTACCTCATGAAACCATTGATCGCTCCACTCGACAGTCTCTCTTCTATTAAATTTGGCTGCTAAGTGGCCAATCTTGACAACCATTCATGTAGTAAAATGGGGAACTTGGCAAAGAAGATCTCATGAATATCATAATATATATATTCGTCTATCCAGTTCTCTGCGCTCAACTATGTCCTTGCACTTTCTTCTTGCGCGAATACTAGTGTTTTAGAGTCCATCCAGTCTTCTATCTCCTTCTTCGTCAGGTGCCACAACATTTCCCTCGATTTGATCAATAAGGTCTCAGCAACAGAACCATTTGTTGTCCACTTTTCCTAACTCATTCAACCCAGGTTCTGTGCAGCCCGTCAACCCAACAAACACCCGAGATACCGGCTCAACAGAGCAAGCCCTGTCGGCAACACCTGCAAAGCAGGTGTAGTCTCACCCGATATATCTCTTTGATGGGTAACCGTCAGAACCATGTTTCTGCAATTGTCGAGGGATTATAGTCCCTTGGTGCGCAGCCAAGGAGCTCAATGAAGGCAACAGGATGGTTGGACAGAGGATTCAATCTTTCACGATCGTGCACAACTATATGTCATCGCACGCAACTTATCCTTGCTCTCAACCTCGCAACTAGTGCAACTTGTGCGGTGCACCTGAGTCGTACTAATAGACCATCTGTGACATACGTCGTGACTTAAGACAGAAACGCATAAGCAGATATATATATTTCAATGATGCCTTCCCAACATTCATCTACTGATTACAGGATAACATCAGGCTTTTAAGCAATATTTCAGCATTATATAGAAAGCAGATAACAACCATTGACATAAACATTCACAACATTAATCATCCATCCAAACACAAGAGATAACATGGAAACCCATCTGGGAAAAAACACCAAGGTGCATCTAGCATGAGAAAAGGATATAGCACCTTGCAGTCTACAGGATACAGACTGATCTTATGATATGTCTTTATGACTCAGACTTATGGTTCTCATGCTCTCTGGTTTGTTCTTCTACCCTAGCTCTACTCCTAGCAGTTTGCGCACACAACAACCAGATCTACGGCTCAATAGCCTCCAATCACTACTAGACTCTTCCCGAGTCTTCTCTTCCTCTAATCTCGACAACATTACAACAAAATGGTGTCCTTCACCATGAATCACCAATGAACAACCAAACAGTAAATGGAAAACGGACCTGAACATAGTTACAACCAACTAAAAGCAGTCACAACCAACCAACCAACCCTTTAACCATTGAATTCCTCCTATTTATAATATTTTACATGACCATGCAGGACCGACTGCATACAGGAAGTTTGTTAACTATCACCATCAGCTGCCCCTGAAGCTATAGCTGTGGTGATTACGAATTGACATGAGGCACTATCGGCCCGACTTACAAATATTCCCTCGTACGTGTGTTGCTATAGGCTTATGTTGCCTTAGACGACCATGATCTGCACCTGTCGCTTTCTGGCTGTTATCACATGCATGCTCATGTGCTCACCTCTCCATTCTACTTGCACTGGTCCTTTGCTTCCTTTGCGATCTTCCCTTCGTTTTGTCATGTGCACGACACACCTTCTTTGCTTACGCAGGGACTTCTTCCTTTTTCCCCTTTCCTAGGCCAACAGTAAATTTAGTCATCGTTTCATGTTTATGGATTCTTAAATGACTAAGAAGACTCCAAAAATGGACTTTTTCTTAGATTTAGACCCCAAGGTCTGAAAAATATAAACTGATACCTACGAGAGCTCTTCTAGTTGTGAAGGACTAGAGTATACATTTTTCATAAATGAGTCCAACTAGTCCAAAAAAGGGGTAAGCTATCACCATATAGACGATTTTTCGAATAATTTTACAAGCATGAAAGAATCAAGTTCACTTGGATATCTTTTCGTGTTTTAAAGTGTTTGAAAAGAGCTTAAAGGTGACTCTATGGATTTTCTATTTCTAGTAATCCATTTTAATGAGACCAAAAAAGAAGTAAAAGCACACTCGATACCTTTTCACTATATTTTTAACGAGCACATCGAGGGTGTAAAAGGTGCTCAATAATTTTTCAACTTAATACAAAGCATGAAAAAAGACAACAAAGAAACTCGATCGTAACAAAATATGCGTAATAATGTCCTGAAATCCTCAAAAACAATGTTAGAACACTTTCACCATGAAAACTATAGGAAAAACATAATGAAAACTCATAATATTTAAATAATCCACGAATTATATCTAATAAAAATTAAAAAAATAACATACAAAGAGTGAAATGGTG
The DNA here is from genome assembly GCA_001517045.1 of Pseudotsuga menziesii. Taxonomy (NCBI): domain Eukaryota; kingdom Viridiplantae; phylum Streptophyta; class Pinopsida; order Pinales; family Pinaceae; genus Pseudotsuga; species Pseudotsuga menziesii. The sequence goes on along the minus strand of LPNX011165822.1, from coordinate 281,744 downwards.
AAATTTTTTAACCATTGTGTTTTTTACCATAGCAAATATGGAGAAAGTTGTATTTGAGAGAGGAATTTGTGAAGGATATTATGGGAGATCCAAACTTCCATTTGTTGAACTGCCAGAAGCGGGTAACAGCCAAGACCTTTCCCTTGCTTTTCATGGTTGAAAATTTAATTTTAATGATGTTTTTTTAGTATTTTGGGATGATTTTCCAAAGGCGAAGAGTGTGCCTAGGGAAACGCTCTTCTCCCTTTTAGGAGGTGTGTCGACACACTCCCTGAAAGAGGAAAGAGCGTTAGGGGCACTCTATCTCCTAGGAGATACGACGTCGTTGATTTTTTCCTTAAGGGATAGAGTGTCAGTCGCCACGGGCTTCCCAAAACTCAATTTTTAGCATGAAAACTCAAGAAATTTTTCAATGTGAACGTGCTAATGATTACCTTGTGGATGTCCCACAAGTATTGGACCGAAAAAATGGTGATTTGGAAGGAACGTGAACACGAGCTAGATGATGCTTAGGTGGCAAATGATCATATGACTGTAAGGGCCCTAAGGGAGTGTGGGATCTTAAATTATTTCTAGGTGTCGAGCATGAGAGCCCATGTATATTTATTGAATCATGTAATAGAGATGTGGGATCCGGACCAACAACAATTTCAGGTTGGGACCCACATTCTGAACACAGATGTGGAAGAAATCTACTTTCTAACTGGATTATTGTGGAGGGGGATCCCAATATCACTTACATATCCTCGAGGAGGGGAGATGTCCATCGATTACCTCATAGATGAGTTTTGTGTCATTGGGACAAGGTCCCAAGGGGGTAAGATCTCCATAAAACATATTGTGGACCGACCATTGAGGATCGTGGCCTTCACCATAGAGAAGGTAGCGGGTAGCTGAGATGCACATCAGACTACATGAGCACATATTCTATATGTGTTGGAGTGCATGGCTCCAACCGTCTTTAACTAGAGTGAGGGATTGCTGGTAAGCCTCAAGGATCAGCTCACAAAATGCAGATGAGGTGAGCTCAAGCAATTGGGTTACAAGGTGGTGGTTGTATCTTTCTTCTTGAAGAGGGTGCCCTTTCTATGCCTGCAGGTGCCTCTTAATAGGTTGGAACCCAAATATCCACCGATGTTATAATGGGTCATGTTTATGGCCCACCACAGGGGTGGGGGAGGACCTACTGTGACCTATGGTGTTCTATTCTTTTGTTGGATACGAGGCCACCTGTTGATGATTGAGGACTATGCATATGCAGGGGATGACTTCGGGGGTGACCCTGATCTTCCCTTTACCGAGGTAAGAAAGATGCTACCACATGGTGTTTTTGTTTTATGTCATATTCCATTTTTTTGTATTTTTGTTGATACTAAGACATATCTTACAAATTTGCAGACATGGGTATGTCGAGACTTGCAGGGGATTCACCTATTGAGAGGTGAGGTGTGGTCAGAGACATGGCTGTCAGGAATGTCGAGGCAACAGAGGAGCTTCAAGAGATTGAATATAACCTCCAGAGATTGACTGTAGGGGTTCCAAATATTTCCATTGATGACCTTACTAGGTGTTATCAACGCCATACTAAAGGGGTGTCGAGATGTTTTGGGAGGTTACTCCGCAAAGTGGCCCATGCTGTTATGTGCTATCATGAACATGAGCATTAGTCGAGAATGACTTCCTATTTTATATTGTATAGATACTAAAATCTTCGAAGCTTCAAATTTTTGACCTTTTGATGTACTAGAAACTCGATGGTTCTATATTTTAGGTATATCAGAAGCTTATGACTCCAATTTGTAACTCATTATCAGTATATATATTATATATTATATATTATATATAATACTCGTTTTTACATATATGTGTGTGTATGTGATGTGTTATATACATGAATGGCTACCTATACGTGTTTGTGTAATTTTTTACATGTAATTAGAATTTAAAAAGAACTTCAAATGTGAGCCAAATACCAATCCAAAACATAATTTGATAGTAAATGAGCTATTGCGTTTAAATGTCTTGGGATGTGATGGTAGGAAAAATGCTCAAAAGACCTCTCTAAAATCTAAACTCTTCGAAATGTATGAAGAAGCAAGGGGTTACAGATGGTGTAGACCCGTTTTAACTCATTCTCAACTTACTAAAAATATAAATAAACCTTAATCTGACTGACATCACTAGTTAGATCTTCAGTTAACAAACCAATCACTACATGTTACTCTGCAAGATTGTTCATAGCAAGTTCCAAGCAAGTTCTTCCCGAGCTCACCAAATCACCGGTAGGGGAATACAATACCCACGTTGTTGATTTCAGATTCATAGTATAGCGACTAGCACCATCCGTAAAGCCAAAATAAGCGGTCATCAGTTCATTTTGACACAACACTATATAAGCAAGTGTGCCTAAGACATATTACATTCACAACAAATTCACACTAAAAAATACACACAACACTCTATAAACAATATACACAAAATACCTATGCTAGATGACATAGGCATAGAATTTATTAAGGTAAATCCCATTTTGTGGCTCATGACCTGGTGATATACCATCATAGTCTATGAGATCGTATGCTCCTTTCTCTAAGACATGACCAACAATATAGGGTCCATGCCACATGGATTCTAGTTTTCCACCTCCCAACTTATCGTGCTTCTGGTCATCTGTTAGGACTCGGCCACCTTCGTTGAAGAGGTGAGGTTGAATAGATTTATCATACTAGACTTTCATTCATTAGTTATGTGCCTCATTAGCTAAGGCATCATCTCAATGGGTTTCATCTAGTTTATTCAAATATAACAATCGTTCTTCCTCTAAAGTGGTATTGGGTAGCAGTTCTACAATGAGTTTTAGAGAAGGAATTTCATAATCGATCAGGAGAGTAGCTTCTAGCCCATAGAACAATTGGAACTGGGTGAAGCCAGTAGATGTTTTGATGGTAATCCTATAAGCCCATAATGCAGAATTTTTTTTGTAAATGCCAATAGGATTTGTCCCGCCTACCATTCGTTGAAGCATGGTTTTCAACACCTTGTTGATAGCTTCGACTTGGCCATTGTCCTATTGGTAGTAGGGTGTATAATTATCATGACAAAAACCTAGTTTGGTGCTTAGTTCCGACACCATTTTTTTTTTAAAATGTGAACCATGGTCGGTCACAATAGCTTGAGGGGCTCTTAACCTAGCAATGATGTGATTAAAAAGGAATAGGGCGGCAATTTTTCCATCTTCGACATATGTAGGCATTGCCTCATACCACTTTGTTTAGTAGTCCATGAATACGATGATGTAACCATGCCCCCGATTGAGGTAGGATTATAGTGCATAAAATCAATGCCCCATTTCTCAAAAGGCCCAACAACGATGATAAGTTGTAAAGTAGCGGGGTGGGTGCACTTTTTGGACTGGAAAAGATGGCAGGGTGGGATTTTTTTCATAGCCTCCATGCAATATTTGAAGAATGAGGGCCAAAAGTACCCAGCGCATAAATTTTCTGAGCAGTAGCCATGCCGAAAAGATGACCACCACATTATTTAGAGTGGAAGTCATTCAAGACTATTTCATCCTCTTTAAGCACTAAGCAACGTCTCAAGATTGCATCAATTTGATGATGGTACAATGTATCATTAATGATAAGGTAGTACTTGGCATGATAATGGATACGACAATGTTCGTCATGGGTTGCATTAGGATGAAAACATTGGGTCTGGAGATATAAAATCAAATCTCCATACCAGGGGCTAGACATACTAATGAGGAATAGGGATTCGTCAGGCAACAAATCCAAGGGCTGTGTATCCTCAGTAATACGTGAAGGTCACACATGAGCTCTGCGAAGACAAGGGATTTCTTGGAACTGGATTTTGAAAATTCTAATTAATTGAATTCATGGAGAATAACAATTCAATGAGAGTATTTTCTCCCAAGAACTTGACGAGTCAATATGTAATACATGGGGTTGGAATCTCCATATAACATAGTTGTACGAAGCAAGATGTAGTGACAAAATTTCAGGAACGCGATGACCATAGCCAGAGCTAACTTCTCCACATGCGAATAATGGGTTTCAGAGACGAGAAGAGTCTTACTTAGGTAGTAAATCACATATTCTTGGTTGTGTACATCCGTTTGAACTAGTACCATGTCGATGGTGGTTAATGACACAACCATATACAAGGAGTATCCCAGGGTATAATCAGGTGGTTGCAATACAGGTGCATGCATAATGACATGTTTGAGAATGTCAAATGAACGTTGTGCAAGTTCATCCCAATTAAAGGGTGTATCCTTTTTTAACAAACGCATGAAACCATTTGTCTTCTTGGCGTAGTTATAGACGAAATGATGCAAAACGTTTTCCTTCCCTTGCAAACTTTGAATTTTAGTAACATTCCTAGGAGGGGGTAGGGCCAAGATGGATTCAATTTTCAGTGGGTCTATACAGATGCCATCCTTGGAAATGACGAAGCCAAGCAAATTTCCAGTCTAGACACAAAAAACACATTTGTGCGGATTCAACCGTATGTTGTAATGGCGACACCTGAGAAAAATGGCTCTGAGATGGTCATCATGGTGTTCCTGATGCTACAAATAGGTAGGTAAATCATCGAGGTACGGTTCCATGATATGTTTTATGTCATGGAAAGCGTAGGACATAACATGTTGAAACATAACACTAGCATTCTTTAGCACCAAAAGGAAACTTTCTATAGGAAAAGGTCCCCCCATGAGAAAATGAAGGTTGTTTTACGTTGATCAGAAGGGAGTATCTCTATCTGATTATAGCCAGAAAATTCATCCATGAATGAGAAGATGATGCTTCCAACACAATTAGTGATGATTTAATCAATGTAAAGAGTATGGAAATTATCCTTAGGACAAGCCCTATTGAGATATAAAAAATTGATACAAACCCTAATCATTCCCTATTTTTGTTTACAGGGATGATGTTAGAAACCCATTCTTTGAACAATACATGGTAAATGAATCCAGTCTTAAGACGTTTCTCAATTTCTTTCTTAATGGCTGCCACTTTTAGTAGATGAACTTTACATAACTTTTGATGGACCGGTTTGGCATTAGGATAAGTCCTAATATCGTGAACCATGATCGAAGGGTCTATCCCTAAAATTTCTTCATATGTCCAAGAAAAAATTTCTCTAAATTCCTTAAAAAGGGTTGTATAAGACCTAAGTTCTGAAGCATAACAATTTTGGCCCACGTGAAGTTTTGATACAACTCCAGGTTTCACTGATATATTGACCAGAATGGTCTTAGTAATATTTCCCACATTACCCTCGGACTCAAAATTATGGATGAGAACAAGTGGATGAGGTGTAGTTACAACGTTAGATGAAACCATTGTTTCAAAATGATCTTCTACCATATGGTAACCGAGAGGGAAAGAGGATTGGTGATGATGGTATTTCTAGGGAATCTCTTCTAAAGACATGACTTCCATGATTGATTCATATAATGGAAGGGTTTGCAAAATATAATCTATATATGGGGGGGGGGGAATCTAACCAATATGGCAGGTGGTAAGGGCAAGATGCCACCAAAAGATGATCATTAATAGTGGAATCACTGGTAGACTGGATATCCTATTAATTATATTTGAAATGATTGAAGGATATCAAATCAACAATTGATTTTCCTTTGTCTGAAGTGTCATGACTCTTAGAGGATATCATGTTCACAAACGCGGTCTAGGTAGAGGGAGGATTGGTTAACAGAAAGACTCCCATAAGTGAGGAATCCTTTAGAAGATATACCCATATGTTATGATACTACAGAGTCATAGAAGCCAAGAGTGCTACATTATTCGCAGAATTAGAATTCATGTCTGGGGAACAAAACTCAAATTGATCAATTGTAACAATCTTTTCTTGAAATGGGAATTGGACTAATCAAAACACAGATGAGGAAATTGCCTGCATCGCGTAAAACCAATTCCTACCCAAGAGGATATTGTAGTCTAAAGGAGCATCGACAACTTTGACTTGGATGGACACCAATTTCCCCCCTAGTTCAACCAGGAGGGAGGGTAGTAGTCCATGAGGCTGAAAACCACGACCATCAAAGGCCTTCAATGTCGTAGGTGAAAGATTGATCTCGGGAGAGCCTATAGCTCTCCAACAGGACAGAGACATAACTGAATTCGAGGCACCTTCATCCAAGATAGTGTAATGGAATTTCTTCCCAATGAATTTTGTAGATAGTTGGAAATCTAACTAGTGGGAGAGCCTTAACTTAAAATCATCCTATTTAAGGCGATACCATTACTATTCTTAGGATCCATAGCTCCAAGAAATGACAACAGGTTATTCCTTTGCGTAGGGAACATTTGGAGTACTTCAAAGGGAGGAATAACACATGGTGCTTGGGCCAAATCTTCTACTACATTGTAGTATTGAGAAACCCACGCATTAGGGTTAAATATCGATTTTCGAATTGTACTCTTTGGTGGCTGGAATACGATGTCAAGAACATGTTTTTAAATATGACTATTGTTGGTAGGAGGATGGGTGGAAACTATAGTCCTATCATTCAAGGCGTTATCATCTTTATTTTCTGAAGGTGGGTCATAGTTCTACGATCTGGTGGTAAGATTAACCGTTTCACTAGACATCATTTTAAACTCATATATAGAAGATGAGGAAGACCCATGCAAGGATTGATGGTCAACCAATTGTTACTGGGTAGGGAAAGGATTGGTCAAGACTGTCGGGGTGGAAGAATTTTTCAAAAACTTGCTAACATCTTCACGCCAAGGACATTCTTTGGTGAAGTGGTCACCTCCACATATGAAGCAAGGAAGATTTACCTTTCTCTTATTCTTGGATTCGACATCCAGGTTTTGTGTTTTATTACTCTCTTGTTGATTTTCATACATTTTTATTTATTTATTCTTTCCTTTCTTCTTCGTTCCCGAATATTCTTAGGATTGAATGGAATTTACCTTGGTAGAGGCAACAAGAGGAGAAGAGTTTTTGGGATTTGTGATGGCCTGGATAGAAGTTTGGTTTTTTTCCAAGTATTTAGCCTTTGGTTGTTTCTGAACAAAACCAAGCACACCATTGGCAGGTGGTTCTATTGAAGGTATTAAGCATTATGAAGTAGGATGGGGAGCATGCAAGATCAAGTCGTAAAGAGTGATTGACTAGGAATAAACTAAGTCCAGGTACTGAGCTTGGCTAATGGCTTGTTATTCGGTAACAACACATCCCATGGAAACAACCCAAGCAATGGGAGGAATCAAATACTTAGTGAACCAATCGACAAGTAATTGGTCTGGAAAAGGTGCTTTAATGAATCCATGTCATCATCGCCACTCATGTATGTGATCAGATATATGGGTGGAAGTGGTCTGATGAAGCGAGGTTAAAAGATTTGTACTTGTTTTGTATCGAATTGGGAGTTCAAAGTGTCTTAAAAACGCCATTTCTAAGGTGTTAAAATCCCAAAAAGAGTGTTGGGGAAATTATATATACCACTTGGGAGTGGTTTCATTGAGGTTCCTTTAAAACAATCTCAAACGGATGGAACCATCCACAAGAGAGTTGGACGAGCACCACAAATGTTAGCTCATGACATGAGTTTTAGGATCCTCACCAGCTTTGTCGTCAAATTTGGGTATATACAAAGAAAAATTTACTGGAATAGAAGGTCATGAAGGATCATGGTGAATAAGATTGTTGATTAAACATGACAAATCTAGAAGATTAAGTGTAGCCTGAAAGGGTAGTCATTGATTCGGTTGTGGATACTGGTAATATTGATAGGACATATGAATACCAGTAGGTGTTAAAATATTGTAACTTCGAAGAATATTCTATATGTATCTTTTGTGGTCCTCGATGGTCCTGTCGGGAGAACCACTTGTATTATCTTGTACCCCAATGCTTCTAATCGGAAGAACTAATAAGAGTCATGAGGTTTTCCCCTCTAATTGTAAAGGTGGGTCATTAGCACCCCGGTGTGGTTACTTGAGCCTACATGTGTAACTCGAGCCTACATGATTAACTCAAGCCTACATGTCGGATGAGTTAATTGAAGTGAACGGATGAATATAAATAGAGGTGTAGCTCTCCTCATTTGAGCACACACACACTCACTTGAGTAGCGCACTTGTGGAGGAGAGAAGTAGCTGGAGAAGGAGGAGGATCAGGCTTTGATCTCCTTGTTGGTTTTATCTTTTATCATTTGGGACATCTATATTGAGGAAGCTTTTGCTGGATTTTTCCCTTTAGGGTTTTCCCAGGATAAATCTTTGTGTTCTCTTTTTGCATGGTTGTGCTTGTCTATCTTTCAGTGATCCTGTTTATATGCTTTTGTTATGAAATCGAAATGAAATACTGATGTCTTAGCTAAGCATATGAAAATTTAACATGGTATCAGAGCCACCCTAAAAGAAGACATTGTGCAGCTAAAGAATCTAGGGATTCTTATTTTTGGGGTCTCTATCCATGATCGATCAGCAAAAGAAGGCTAGATTGACTCTCCATTGAAGGGCGCATCTTTCTGTCGAAGTGGAATTCAATTCCGAGCATTTTCAGTTTTGGTGCGGAAAACTAGGGATTTCTACAGAAGAAGAATTTTTGAGTGAGCCTAGCATAGAATTTTTCTCCTCATCAAAATCAAATTTTAGAGTCCTGGATCAAGAAATTTGGTTGGGTGAAACTCCAGGAAAGTCAAACCCTAGTTTGACCCCGATCTGGAAAAACCCTAAATACTAAAACTGTTATGTTTTGGTACATTCGCTATATCCTGAGATTGGAGAATTCTTAGGTGTTGAAAATTGTAGAGACCGACGATAAAATCCTGATTTACACTGTATCCAAAATTCAGCCTCATATTCGCTATATTCTGGGAGATATGACCCCTCCAAGTTAGGGTTCCAGCCTCTTCCAGAATTCATCCCTAAACATGACACCTGGGGAGATATCCTGTAGCATGGGCTATAGATGTCCAAAGTACTGAAGATGTTACAGAAATAGCATAGAATTTAATTTACGTGGTCCAAATTTCAGAACCTAGAGATGAACCAGTGACACGTGGCATTCCGTACAACTTCACTGTTATGAACAGTCCTGTAACAGGTCACCTTGGGAAAATGATCATAAATCCCAATTGGTGAAACCAATTCTGATGAAAGCTATTGTGTTGGATCAGGGACATGCGATTTTACCTCAGTGATAATTTCAGACACAAAGGAGCAGTAATTTTGGATATATCATAGAAACAGTAACAGGCATTTCTGCAGAAGAAATTGGAAAACTAGGGCTTCCTGTTCCGGGAGCTTCCCTCCACTGTTTTCAGAAAAGGAGTACATGGGAAAGCTCCATTTGAAGAGATATATATTTCTATCCAATCAGATCTAAAAGATTCCAATTTTTGAAAATTAGGGTTTCTCTGACAAACCCTAGATCAACCAGCTCTGGAAGCAGGACGGACACCTCAAATCGGTAAGATCTAATCTTTTACTATTTGCATTTGAGGTTCTCATTTCAAAGTGATCTATCACATCGGATTGATGATAAGCTTGGTGAATTTGAAAACTTCCAATCATGAAAGTATTTGATCCCTCTGAAGAAAATGAATTGGACACCTACATGAGTAGAGAAGTTCCAGTTCTAGAGGGAGATAAGCCTCAAAGCCTTACGCAAGAAGACCTTGATCAAGGCCAAGAAGATCACTGTTGATTCAATCACGGATCAAATTGTACCACAAGTGTCTTTCCTAAAGACACCGAATATGTTTGATTGCTTGATCAAGCTATTTGAAGATAAGAACATAATTCAGAAGATGGATTTGAGAAAAAAGTTGAATAATGTGAAGATCCAGAATGCATAACATCTTGAAGCGGTAGAAGAAGAAGCAGAGAATGCAGAAGTGGTGATAGCCACCTTGAATGGACTCCCATGATCATGATATTCATTCATGCGAGGAATGTGTGCCATAAGGAAGTGATTACTTTCAGTTGACTTTGGGAAGAAGAAGAAGCTCATCTCATAAGAATAGAAGAAGAAAGATGGGAGAAAATTGAAGATCAAGCTCTCACCATTCAAAGAAGATCCCTCAAGTGATGAGGAATATGAAGAACTCAATTCTTGACGAACCTCTTATCCATTTTATCATTTGGATAAGAAATGATGATTTCATGGATGAAGAAGATGATGAAGCAGAATGATTAAGAAGGAGCCTACCGACGAAACAAACAAAACATAAGTATTCAATTGTCATTTAATGATATTGTTTTGTTATGCATTTGATTATATTCAGTTGATGTGTTGTTTGCATGCATGTGATGGGTAAGTAGCTCATGGTTCTATACAAATCTCCATTGTTACTTATCTAAAATGAAACTTATTTGCTGACATATTGGATTAGTGCACAATCTCAATGATGCCAT
>LPNX011165822.1:238674-271244 GCA_001517045.1 Pseudotsuga menziesii | reverse complement strand
CTACAAGAACAAGTGTTCAAAGAAAGGTTCGTGATTTGCCTCAGAAAGAATAGACTATGACATGACATACTCTATTGACAAGTATATATCAAGCATAGAGCCACCTGTAAAGAATGAAGAGGGAAGATGATACTCCACTTAAGAGGGAGTGACTACAGAAGATATCTAAGTTTGACATGATGGACAACTTCCTGTTGGATCAAGACTTTACCAAGAGTAAAGAGGGTTCCAACCTTCAAGGTTGAATGCAGAAGAGTAGGATATGTTGATGACCCGACAAGACAAACTCATGGAAGATGTTATGATGAAAGAATACTCAAATGATGTTTGGGATACAGTTCCCAAACCAGAAGGAAAGAGTATAGTATCCTCCAAATGGATATGCAAAATAAAGCATGCAGCTGATGGAAGTATTGAGAAGTATAAAGCAAGATTTTTGGCCAGAGGTTTCTCTCAGAAAGAGGGAATTGATTATGAAGAGACATTTTCCCCAGTAGCACGGTATACTTCAATTAGAGCTACCATGGTACTTGCATCCATGATGAAGTGGGACTTACACCAGATGGATGTGAAAACAACTTTTCTAAATGGTGTGATCAAAGAAGAAGTATACATAGAACAACCACAAGGATTTGAAGTTGAATATAGACATACTCACGTATGCAAGTTGAAGAAGGCATTATATGGTCTTAAACAAGCTCCTCGAGTGTGGTATGAAAGAATAGATGGTTTCTTGTCGAGCATGGGCTTTACCAAAAGTAAAGCTGATCCTAACCTTTATCTCAAGGTTGTAGAAGATGAACTTGTCATCCTGTTATTATATGTGGATGACTTATCCTTGACAGGAAATGAGAAACAGGTCATGGAAAGCAAGAAGAAAATAGCAGAAGAATTTGAGATGAAAGACCTTGGGTTAATGCATTATTTCCTAGGTCTGGAAGTATGGCAAAGTTCAGAAGAAATATTTCTCAACCAGGGAAAGTATGCGGTAGAGATATTGAAGAGATTCAATGCAAAGTCATGGACACACCCATGGACTCCAACCTGAAGCTGTTAGCTGATGACTCATCAGAGTTAGTGGATATGACTCATTACAGACAGATCATTGGGTCATTGATGTACTTAATAAATACCAGACCAGACATTTGTTTTGCTGTGAACCAATATCTTGTTCAACCAAGACGGGTTCACCTAGTAACTGCAAAACATGTGATGAGATATTTGAAAGGGACTATAGAATTTGGTCTATACTATGATGGTAGCCATGCGTATAGATTGTATGGCTACACAAATGAAGATTGGGCTAGAAGTATCTCAGACAGGAAAAGCACATCAGGTAGATGCTTTTGTTTGGGTTCTGCTATGAGTTCATGGTTTAGCAGGAAACAATCCAATGTTTCTCTTAGCTCGGCTGAAGTAGAACACATAGCAGATTGCTTTGCTAAGTTGTGAAGCCATATGGCTTCGGAAGCTGATATCAGGTCTCTTTGACCTAAAGATGGATACTACAATGATTCTATGTGATAACCAGAGTTGTGATGACAAAGAACCTTGTGTTCTGTCGTAACACATAGAAATCCGGTATTTCTACATACGAGATAAGATGCAGATGATGATGTTTCAGTATTTACATACTATAGATGCAGATGATGGTGATTCAGTATTTCTATACTAAATATAGAGATGATGATATTTCAGTATTCCCATACTGAAGATATTGATGATGTTTCAATATTCACATACTATAGATGCAGATGATGGTGATTCCATATTTCTATACTGAATATAGAGATGATGATTATTTCAGTATTTCTATACTGAAGATATACATGATGATGCTTCTAGTATTCACAATTGGGAGATACAGATGGTGATAGTTCAGTATTCACATACTGAAGATGTAGATGATGATGGTTTGGATGATGATGTACTGACGAAGCCTCTGTTTCGAGTAAAGTTCGAACACTTTTGAGACAAGCTTGGTGTTGTTCAGAAAGACCTTCCTCGAAAGGGGGAGTAGTGATGTTGCAGTGGGATTGTATCATCCCTAGGAATTTTCCCTAAATTGATCTGGTGGCCTCGGTCCTCGAGAATGAAGAGGGATTGTATCATCCTGGGACATTTGTCCAAAATAGATCCGGTGACTTCGGTCTTCGTGAATGTGGTGGGATTGCATCATCCTTGAACTTCGGTTCAAAATGTATCCGAAGGTCTCGGCCCCCATGAATGTGGTAGTATTGCATCATCCCTGAACTTCGGTTCAAAATGTATCCAGAGGTCTCGGCCCCCATGAAAGTGGTGGATTGCATCATCTCTGAACCTCGGTTCAAAATGTATCCGGAGGTCTCGACCCCCGTGAAAGTGGTGGATTGCATCATCCCTGAACCTTGGTTCAAAATGTATCCAGAGGTCTCGACTCCCGTGAAAGTGGTAGGATTGCATCATCCTTGAACCTCAGTTCAAAATGTATCCGGAGATCTCGGTCCCTGTGAATGTGGTAGGATTGTATCATCCATGAACTTCGGTTCAGAACGGATCCGGTGACTTTGGTACTCGAGAACGTGTGTTGATCCCGTAATTCCTAGAGGGAGGATTGTCTGAGTTCCACATATGTGTTGATTCCATAATTCCGAAAGGAAGGATCATTAGTAACTCCATAAAGACCTAAATCCCGTAATTCTGAAAGGAAGGATCATTGACTTGATCCCGTAATTCCAATAGGAAGGATTTTCTGAGTTCCACAGATGTGTTGATCCCGTAATTCCAATCGGAAGGATTGTCTGAGTTCCACAAATGTGTTGATCCCATAATTCCAAAAGGAAGGATCGTTATTAACTCCGTAAAGACCTAAATACCGTAATTCCAAAAGGAAGGATCGTCAGTAACTGCATAAAGACCTAAATCCCGTAATTCCAAAAGGAAGGATCATTGGTAGCTCCGTAAAGACTTGATCCCGTAATTCCAAAAGGAAGGATTGTCTGAATTCCACAGATGTGTTGATCCCATAATTCTGAAAGAAAGGATCATTAGTAACTCTGTAAAGACCTAAATCCCGTAATTCCGATAGGAAGGATCGTCTGAGTACCACAGACATGTTGATGCCGTAATTCCGAAAGGAAGGATCATGTTGATGTTTTGATGATGATGATGTTGATGTTTTGATAATGTTGATGTTTTGATAATAATGATGTTTTCATGATGATGTTTCTGATTGAAAGATCAGAGTATGATGATGATTATGTTCCTGATCAAAAGATCAGAGTATGATGATGATGTTGTTTCTGATTGAGAGGTCAGAGTGCTAAAGAAGATGTTGCTGATTGAAAGGTCAAAGTGTTGAAGATGATGTTGCTGATCGAAAGGTCAAAGTGCTGAAGATGATGTTGCTGATTGAAAGGTCAAAGTGCTGAAGATGATGTTGCTGATCGAAAGGACAAAGTGATGAAGATGATGTTTCTTATCGAAAGGTCAAAGTGCTGAAGATGATGTTGCTGATTGAAAGGTCAAAGTGCTGAAGATGATGTTGCTGATCGAAAGGTCAAAGTGCTGAATATGATGTTGCTGATCGAAAGGTCAAAGTGCTGAAGATGTTGCTGATCGAAGCAGTCAAAGTATTAATGATGATGAAGACTGAAGATTGAAGATGAAGACTACATAATGTTGAAAAGCTTCCAATGATTTATAGATGTGTTACCCTGACGATGATGATGATGTCCTCTATCTCTCTCCTACTATTGTTGTTGTTGATGTTGTTGTATAATACCCTTCTCGTTAAGAGGGAGTGTTGAAATATTGTAACTTCGAAGAATATTCTATATGTATCTTTTGTGGTCCTCGATGGTCCTATCGAGATAACCACTTGTATTATCTTGTACCCCGATGCTTCTAATGGGAAGAACTAATAAGAGTCATGAGGTTTTCCCCTCTAATTGTAGAAGCATAAGATCGAACAAAGGAATGGTATTTGGGGGTGGCTCTTTCTGAATGGATTGGAAAAGGATAGATACTTCCTCCTTCTTATGATATCTCCCCTCATGCACAAATTGGACACCATCTCACAGATGGGTCTAAAATACTCACTATTCGATAATAACAACCTTGAACTAGGTTAAGGGGTAGCATAAGTTAAAGAAGTAGTGTCGTACTCAAAAATTGTCCATTCCAAGCAAGTCTCCCCAAAAGGAGTAGTTGGACCAAATTATTATGCCACAGGGTAAACTGAGGGTGGATCAAACACCCAATCTTGTGCACTAGAATGGCCTTCTGTGGAAAAACGAAAAGTTGAGTCATGTGAAGGAGGTAATTGTACCAGTACCAGGGTAGAGGTAGGTGGATTCTCCATAGAAGAATACTCTTCCCTTGATTAAAAAACTAGAACACCTTCCATAGAAGGATCAATTATGGTAGGTTGGTCCATGGTCACCCCTTGTCTTTCTCCCATGATGGGAGGAAATTCAGGTTGTAAACCCTGCAATATATGATATCTCCTCACAAGTGGTTCAACAAGAATGATGGATAAACACTTCTACTCTAAATATTTACTATTCAAAAATATCACATACAAACAATCCTACGCAAGCTAATACCACAAGAAAACTTAAGTGATAAGAAGGGGATTGAAAATCCAGAACCTCACTAGGATTTTCAAGTTGTCGCAACTTTTGATATACTGTAGGGTCCAACAGTAAAACATGACATGGAGGATTGGGACCATACCCTTTCTTGACTACCCGACTACCTAAACGACACATGTGTAGTAGCTCCCTGAGTGTTGTTCTCGGTGTATTGCTTCAACAAGATGACCAAAAGGATTTTTTTTTTCAGTTGGTATCAAGTCCTAGAAGGGTCTCCCTATATACATAAGGTATGCGGGAGATCAAGTCTGTATTAGTGTTGTCTGATGCACAATCGTTCAAAAGGGGCCTTTCGATATACTATCAAATACGTGAACAAATTTTCGATATACCTCGAGGGTACATGAAAAGTTGTTCGATATACCGATTAACACGTATAAGAATCACACGATCCCCAGGATTCAGTGCAAGAAAATAAACGACAACTCCTATGTTTATAGACATCGGAACACGTCTTCTAACCTATCACTCAAATTACTAAGAATTTTAACCTAAGCTACCATTCAATTTTATCTTGATGGTTAGTGAATGTTTGTGGAATATGAGGTAATTGCAATATTAAATTATCTAAATTCCCATGCAATTTTCCTTTCGATGAAATATACCTACAGTAAAGGAGAGTTTCTTTCTTTTCAAATTATGAAATGCAAAACCATGCTATCCAAACAACTCGTTTCCTCAAACCACAAATACTTTTAGACAAGTAAAAACTATAAAGCTAACGTTTAAATAAATCTATTGTAAAAGGGAAAAGGCTTCTAAATGCAGAAATGTCTATTTTTTCTTAATAAATATTCAAAAAGTAAACACTTCTAATGATTTAACCAAACCAAAAACAAGAAACCAAATTTTTCTTTTGTTTTTTGATATAATTTTAAACAAATAAATGCAAAAACTCAAACTACAAAAGTGCAAAAAAACATGCTATCTTTCCTTTGCACATATTTTTAAAGAGCTTCTAAAGGACTATTCATACAAACCATCCACCCAAAACCCGATTTCTACACAAAACTATTCAAATTCCAAGGCTTTACTAAGACAAATTTTCTGAATTTTAACTAGAAAAGTACATTCAGGCTAAACACAAATAGCAAGATCTGTCAATGGGTAGAAAAGAAGATTGACCAAAACCAACAGGAAGAAATTTTTTTGAAAGAGAAAGTTCTAGAGCTGGAGAAATCCTACCTCGCTGCACTCTGCAGGGTAGAACTAGGGATTCGTACAGTAGTCGGCACACTATGTCTCTTTATCAAAGGCGACAACGATGCTTTCTGACTCTGGGAATAAGGCGTCGGTGGCGCTTGTTGATAGTGGAAGAAATGCGTCAGGAGGAGTCTAACGCTCTGTCAAATGCACCCAGGTGGGTTGGCAGATCTAGAAACCAAAATAATCAAATATCCTTTAGGATAATCCAATGTGAATCAAACTGGAATTATGTTAAGTACAGACATGGACCAAAGAAGGAAAATGAGGGTGAATTAAGGTGGATTACTCACCTTAGATCCTTAAATGAGTAAGAGAAAAACTTTATAAGCTTGTAATAAAAAAACAACATCGAATTCACAGATCCGATTATTATAGTTTCCTGAGTGGAGTCACCAATTTTGTTAATAGGAATATTTGATCAGTGTAGACAAAGATCGTTACCCTAGTCCGCATGGGGCAGATCTAGAAAATAAAACCACAACGATGCATCCTTCTCCTAGATAATTGAACTACTTGGATGTTAAGTTTTCTTTACCTCGGTATTGAAGGTTTTCCTTGCCTTACAGATCCTTTGTGATCAAATGTACCTACAAAGAACATGAAGAATAATACAAAATGGTGAAAGAAGCAAGACATTCCAAATACCTTTACTAATAGTAAAGGATAAAAGTAATGAACAATTGAGATTGGCACAATTTGTTCATGGAAAAGGAGAACATGTTTGTATTAATAACATAGTAAAATGAAGGTACAACCAAAGCCTTGACGTTGAAGCCTCGTTCTCATAATATATTTGACATCACCCTTACACAAAATATACAAGCTTTTCAAGCCTCACTCACAATCACACTCTCTTTCCTCCTACACCAACTATGATTCCAACAGCATGAAGATGCTCTCTTAGTATTCCTCCCCTGTCTCACTGATGAGGAGAATATTGTATAAATAGGCCAAAGGAAGACCAAAGGGGTTGAGATATTTTGTGAGGAAGGTATGAAATGACCCCTAGGGGATAGGGGCTCGAGTGCCACCTATTCCAAGAAATTGGGAATGGCCTCCACTAGGAATTTCATCTAGAAGGTTCTCAAAATTTCCTTGTTTTCCCTTTTTGACAGTACTGACGCTCCCGACACATGGAAATGTTGTGTTGATGCTCTATGTCTTGAGGTTGGGAGTGTCATCGATGCACTATGTTAGAAGGAAATAGGCATCAAGTAGGTATGATGCCCTATGTCAAGAGACAAGGTGCGTTAGACATCCTAGAAATGGGAAAAAACCTCTCAAAAAGATATCTTGGATAGGTCACTTTAGGGGATTGAGCATATCTACCAATTGCAGGTGTAACAAATACTTTCTTATGTTCAATCAATACCTTTTATATTTTTAATCAATGGCTTTGCATCTACTGTTAGAATATTATATACCCACTACATACTTAGGATAAAATAATTAATCATTTTTTGTTAATTTCCTATGTATTAGCCTTGATAGTTGGCATCCAATTGCACCACTTGGTCAATACTTTCCATAGAGACCCCAAGAATGCCTTTATATTGATTCTGGTTAGATTCTTCCAACTTTATTTAGTTCACATAATAGAAATTGTGCCTTCCTGCCATTTCCGCCTTTAGACAACTTTTTCTTGCTTTTCAGTGGATAAGGTAAAGCTAGTCAACTAGGCAACTGCTATTTTTTGTGGTCAACCCATCCTCCATGATTTTATCTCAAGATTCCATGATTATCAAGATTTTCCATCACTCATCATCACTCACTCATGCTTTATCCAATTGGTGAGCTCTTTGACTGATTTGGAAAGTGCTTTAGTGACCTATGGGGGTTTATCATATTTAGTAAGTCTACTTTATGAGCTAGCATGAGTTGTCCCCTTAGCAACTCGATTTTACCTCTTAGGGATATATTATTTATGCACACTATGTTGATCAATATTACATGGAAATATATATGGAAAATTTTCCAATCATTCTTCCTTTCTCTTTTGTTCAGTCTCATTATTCATCTCTCTATTTTTCTTATGCATGTTTGTGAGAAATATCTTGTAGCTAGATCTACATCCTGTATTTACACATAGTATCAAAGCTTTAATTTCTACATGGTATCATAGATTTCAGGTTGTCAAGGTTTACATTCAAGATAAACACACATAGTAAGATCTGTCAATGAGCAGAAAAGTAGATTGACCAAAACCAAGAGAAAGCAAAATTTTTGAAAGAGAAAGTTCTAGAGCTGGAGAAATCCTACCTCGGTGCACTCTGCAGGGTAGAACCAGGGATTCATACAGTGGTAGGCACACTATGTCTCTTTATCAAAGGTGACAATGACGCTTTCTGACTCTGGGAATAAGGCGTCAGTGGCGCTTGTTGACAATGGAAAAAATGCATCAGGAGGAGTCCGACCCTTTGTCAAATGCACCTAGGTGGGTCCGTAGATCTAGAAACCAACAGAATCAAATATCCTCTAGGATAATCCAATGTGAATCAAATTGAATTATGGTAAGTACAGACACGAACCAAAGAAGGCAAATGAGGGTGAAGTAAGGTGGATTACTCACCTTAGATCCTTAAATGAGTAAGACAAAAACTTTATAAGCTTGTAATAAAAAAACAACATCAAAATTCACAGATCCGATTAGTATAGTTTCCTGAGTGGAGTCACATGTTTTGTTAACGAGAATATTTGATCAGTGCAGACAAAGATCGTTACCCTAGTCCGCATGGGGTAGATCTAGAACATAAAACCACAACGATGCATCCTTCTCCTAGATAATTGAACTACTTGGATGTTAATCTTTCTTTACCTCGGTATTGAAGTTTTCCTTACCTTACAGATCCTTTGCGATAAAATGCACCTACAAAGAACATGAAGAACAATACAAAATGGTGAAAGTAGCAAGACATTCCAAATACCTATACTAATAGTAAAGGATAAAAGTAATGAACAATTGAGATTGGCACAAATCGTTCATGGAAAAGGAGATCATGTTTGTATTAATAACATAGGAAAATGAAGCTACATCCAAATCCTTGACATTGAAGCCTCATTCTCATAATATATTTGACATCACCCTTACACAAAATCTACAAGCTTTGCAAGCCTCACTCACAATCACACTGTCTTTCCTCCTACACCAACTATGATTCCAACGGCATGAAGATGCTCTCTTAGTATTCCCTCCCCCCTCTCACTCATGAGGAGAATATTGTATAAATAGGCCAAAGGTAGCCCAAAGGGGTTGATATATTTTGGGAGGAAGGTACGAAATGACCCCTAGGGGATAGGGGCTCGAGTGCCACCTATTCCAAGAATTTGGGATTGGCCTCCATGAGGACTTTCATCTAGAAGGTTCTCAAAATATCCTTTTTTTCCCTTTTTGATAGTACTGGCGTTCCTAGCACATGGAAAAGTTGTGTCGATGCTCTATGTATTGAGGTTGGGAGTGTCATTGGTGCACTATGTTAGAAGGAAATAGGCGCCAAGTAGGTCTAATGCCCTATGTCAAGAGACAAGGTGCGTCAGACATCCTAGAAATGGGAAAAAACCTCTCCAAAAGATATCTTGGCCATGTCACTTCAGGGGATTGAGCATATCTACCAATTTCAGGTGTAACAGATACTTTCTTGTGTTCAATCAATATATTTTGTATTTTTAATCATTGGCTTTGCATATACTGTTAGAATATTATATACCCACCACATACTTAGGATAAAATAATTAATCATTTTTTGTTAATTTCCTATGTACTAGCCTTGATAGTTGGCATCCACTTGCACCACTTGGTCAATACTTTCCATATATAACCCAAGAGTTCCTTTATATTGATTTTGGTTATATTCTTCCAACTTTATTGACTTCACATAATAGAAATTGCACCTTCCTTCCATTTCTGCATTTAGACAACTTTTTCTTGCTTTTAGTGGATAAGGTAAAGCTAGTCAACTAGGCAACTGCTATTTTTTGTGGTCAACCCATCCTCCATGATTTTATCTTGAGATTCCATGATTAGCAATATTTTCCATCACTCATCATCACTCACTTGAGCTTTATCTAGTTCGTGAGCTATTTGACTGATTTGGAAAGTGATTTAGTCACCTATGGGGGCTTATCATATTTAGTAAGTCTGCTTTATGAGCTAGCATGAGTTGTCCCCTTAGCAACTCAATTTTACCTCTTAGGGATATATTATTTATGTACACTATGTTGATCAATAATACATGGAAATATATATGGAAAATTTTCCAATCATTCTTCATTTCTCTTTTGTTCAGTCTCATTATTCCTCTCTCTATTTTTCTTATGCACGCTTGTGAGAAATATATTGTGCTAGATCTACATCCTGTATTTACACATAGTATCAAATATTCAATTTCTACATGGTATCATAGCTTTCAGGTTTTCAAGGTTTACATGCTATCATAGGTTAAGGAGCTCAAGCTATCAACCCTCTATATAAGAGCTCATCCAACATCCAGTGCTTCTTTGAAGGAGAGCTTGAATTGAGCTTACAAGTATTTCTCCTAGTTTATATTTGTGCAAGTTGCAGAGAGAATATCCAAGAGTGCAACAATAACCAAGCATGGATTCCTCTTCAAATATGATCCTGACTCCCTTCAACTATCATGAATGTAAGCCCAAGATTGGCATTCTATTTCGCAATAAGGGACTCTATAGAGTTTCTTTAGATTTAGAGAATGATTCCAATGTTTTTCTTGAGAAAGAAAAGTGGCATAATAGAATGGATGAAGCCTATGGATTGTTTTGTCTCTAAATTTATGTGGATATCCTTTTTAATCTTGATGGTTTGACCAATCCAAACCAAATATGGACCAAAATTGTGTCTCTCTTTGGAGTACAAGATGAGATAAGAGTGCATCAATTGGAGAATGAGTTAATCTCATAAAGTCCAAGAAGTTTCAAATCCATTGAAGGGTTCTCAAACAATGTGGGATTGAGAAGAAGGAATATCAATTGATTATTTCCATCCTTTCAAAATTGGGTCCTGAATACTCAGTTTTTGTGTCAACTTTTCATGCTACTAAGCTTGTTATTTCAAATTGGAAAATGCCTTCTTTGAGTACACTCTTTGATTCACTAACAAAAGAGAAAGATAAATTGATCTAGATGGGAGATCTTAAATTCTCCAAGGGTAAGGATAATGCTCTTATAGTTCAAGAAATTAAGAATGAAAAGTCAAAATAAATGTAAAAAGTGAAAGAGAAGAAGCCAAAGTCAGATAATGAATATGAAGGATCAAATCCTGCTTATGAAGGTTCGAATTCCATGAAGAAAGTCAAGAAAAAAGGGAGCATATCCAAGTGTTCTTATTGCAGAAAGGGTTTTCATTTTGAGAATAAATGTTTCAAGAAGAATATGGACATCATGTATTAGTTGCTTGAGAAGCATAACATTAATGTACCAGATGAACTAGAGAAGCCTGCTGAATCCTCATAACATTGTCACAGTGAGCAGTACAAGGTAATAACAACTATGCCTTGAGTTCTAGAGTTAAATAATTTTCTCAAATATTTGATATAGATTCATTTTCTGATATATCAGAATCAGAAATACCAATGTATTTCTTGGATAAATCGCCTATCAGTCCACTAGATCCATCTCCCAATACTTGTGTTTTTCACTAGATCTCGACTTGTCTTTATGCAACTCTTTCTAACTCCATTCAAATGACTATGAATCTTATTTAGAAGTAAGTTTTCAGGTTTACGTTCAAGTTATGACATCATCCATACCATTTACCCATCCTATGAATACTCATAATACTATACAAACCCCAAGTTCACTAGTTGATTCCTCATTGGTTGCTTGCAATGTTACCTATTTCTACTCGTTTCAAGTCTTGTCTATTTTTTACTGGTTGGTTAGCTATGACATTAGTCATATTTGGAATTATGTTACACATGTTCGGATATGTTATAAACATCTATGGTTCATATTTCAAGTCCATTTATCATTCAGATTTACTCATCCATCAGTTTTACCCAATTGCTCATCCTTTTCCTACCATGGCCCTATACTCTCATGGAGACACTATACCTATGGTTTTCTCTGCTCCATATGATAATAATTCTAATACTTTAGAGTCTTTTCAGCCTTGTTTCAGAACTGGGAAGTTTTTCTATACCTATGGTTTTCTCTGCTCCATATGATAATAATTCTGATACTTTAGAGTCTTTTCAGCCTTGTTTTAGAACTGGGAAGGTTTTACAACAGTTTGAAAGGAAGATACATCATCCATTTCACCATTTTGCAGCTATACAAGGAATTGCTTGTATTGAATTGTTTACTCTTTGGGAAGGAGTATGCGCAAATCTCTTTTCTTTTTTAGATTATGTTTGTAGATCATAGTATGTTGGAAGAAAGAATAATTTATATAATCATCCTACATCATTAGATGATGAGCTACAAGGAGCCATTCCTTTTCTTTTTTTGAAAATACTACACTCTAGCACATGATCAGAGAGTTCTCTACTTCTTCATCAAGTTCTTCCACAAGAACTAGTTTAGTCAGTTCATTCAGGAAAAGAAGAAGACGTAATGAATACATGTTCTTCATATTGTGCCTTTTCCTTTCTTGAGGGAGGATTTTCCCCGTGTGGTTTTCCCCTTTTCCCAGTTTTCTAGACAAAATAATTGTAAAGGGTGACCATATCCTTCTTGCTAGGCCCTATATACATATATATTTCAGATTATTTCATATATACCATCATAAAGTTAGACTTAAATGGGGGTGTTAGAATATTATAAACCCACTACATACTTAGGATAAAAATAATTAATCATTTATGGTTGATTTCCTATGCACTATCCTATATAGTTAGCATCCACTTGCACCACTTGGTCAATACTTGCCATATATACCTCAAGTATGCCTTTATACTAATTCTGGTTAGATTCTACCAACTTTATTGACTTCCTAGAATAAAAACTGTGCCTTCCTTCCATTTAAGCCTTCAGATAACTTTTTCTTGGTTTTCAATGGATAAGGTAAAGCTAGTCAACTACGCAACTGTTTAGTATCTTTTGTGGCCAACCCATCCTCCATGATTTTCTCTCCATATTCTATGATTAGAAATATTTTTCATCGCTCATCATCACTCACTTGTTCTTTATCCAATTCATGAGATCCTTGACTAATTTGGAAAGTGCTTTAGTCACCTATGGGGGTTTATCATATTTAGTAAGCCTGCTTTATGAGCTAGCATGAGTTGTCTCCTTAGCAACTTTATTTTACCTCTAAGGGATGTATTATTTATGTACACTAAGTTTTTCAGTAATACATGGAAAGATATATGTAACATTCTCTAATCATTCTTCACTTCTCTTGTGTTCAGTCTCATTATTCCTCTCTCTATTTTTCTTGTGCATGCTTGTGAGAAATTTCTTGTAGCTAGATCTACATCATGTATTTACACATAGTATCAAAGCTTCAATTTCCACATCTACCTTTTTTTAGGCCTAAGACAAGGTTGTGTTAAGTTTTGAGAAAATATGATAATCTTTGAACTTTAAAACTTTATGTGCGAAAATATTGAACAATTGAATCAATGAACCATTCAATCACATGAAACATTCAACCACAACACAAGATGTATCCTAGGAAAAACCTCAAAATAATGTGGATGAAAAACCCCAGTAAATATTCAGAGTATAATTATGATAGATTGTAGAGAATGTCCGTTAGACAATAGAGCAGATTACTTTCGGCACCTCGGGTGCTAGATGAGAAAGAATAATGCACAATAGAGAATAGAGATCAACTATATCAACTTGCCATGTTCCCAGAACATTATTCACAAGATAAAATCACTGCCATGCAAACTATATAAAAGGGCTGCATGAGAATAGTGTTCCACATACACCAAAACTGTGAATTGCCTTCATGGATAATAATCATGTACATTGGATTCTTCAATCATGCATAACATGTGGGCCATACCCTTCATCGTTGACATTAACTAATGATTAACTGAATCCAAAGTGAACTCACCATCTAATTGAATGCATTATCACTTAGTTAGGATGCTAACTGTCGTAATGCATTAACTCAAGCTTCATCATGCAAACACTTTATTAATTGAAGTGTCGTCTTTTGATTAACTTAAATGTCGTATTTTAGTTTAACTAAAGTTTAATCAACACAAACACTTTAGTTAACTAGTCCAAAGTTAGTAACACTTAGTTAACTTATTATTAACTAAAATCATGTTGATTGATTTACTTTGTAGTGATCACTGTGAGTTCTTTAATTAACTAAAACATGCATTGTGGATTTAACTGAAGCTCACAAATTCAAGTTAACTTGGTCACCACATGAGCAATTCAAATTCTCTTTTTCTCTATGCATTAGTTATTTAGAGTCTCTATATTTATTGCATGTTCTATGTGTTAACTTTAATTATATATCATATTAGATTATACTTAGAAGACTTTTCTGATGTTGTGATCATATTATATTACTCCAGAACAAATGATCATATGCTAAAGTAATTCACTCTAGAGGTAGCTAATCTCTAAAGGAGAATTAATACCAAACGGTGACCATGGCTAGCAATACATCACACAACATTGATGCTTCAACATGCAAAGAATCCACCTCTATAATTG
The DNA here is from genome assembly GCA_001517045.1 of Pseudotsuga menziesii. Lineage (NCBI taxonomy): Eukaryota > Viridiplantae > Streptophyta > Pinopsida > Pinales > Pinaceae > Pseudotsuga > Pseudotsuga menziesii. The sequence goes on along the minus strand of LPNX011165822.1, from coordinate 256,767 downwards.
GATCCCCCCACCCCCCATGGGTACCTACTATAATTGGTGGTCCACATGAGAATCAAATACCTCTATAATTGGAGGTTCACCTCCTAGGTACCTACTATAATTGGAGGTCCATATGAGAATATTGACTTGACACATACAAGTCTCGAGCCTTTTCCAACAAGACTTTACAACATCATCACTTTGGTAAATCAACGCATTTACCTCAACACATGAGGAATAACCTTTTATAATTGAAGGCTTAGTCATCCTTGAGTCCAAATCAAGAATCTACTCCAAGTTACTGAGTCAACTCAGCCTCTCTACCTCAACACATGAGTCCTAATCCTAGCTACATGAGATTGGTGTGGAGAATGGATCGTGATGTTGTACATTTAATAGATAGTCCCCTTGCCCCTTCTTTTTTACTCATACTGGAAGGTTTGAGAATATCTTTACACCATGCCATAGCTAATGGAACCTTGAAGGGGGTTATAATTTGAGGTAATGTGACAGTCACACATTTACTTTTTGTAGATGACACATTTCTATTCAGTGATCGATCTATAAGGGATATTGCAAAGATAAAAACAACTGTAAAGAGGCTATTGGTATGGAATGTAATGTGACAAAATATATTGTTTCCTTCATGAATATGGATCAAGAAACTATAGGTTGGATAGTTTCTCATTTGATTTTTCTTTGGTATATATAAACTCTAGTTTGAAGTATTGGATTTTGTTGTTAAACCTAATGATTACTTGATAAAGGGCTGGGTCTCGCTCATTAGTAAAATAGAAAGTAGACTCAATTTATGGTGTAATAAGTGTATTTCTCAGGGGGGAATAGACTTGTGATGATGAAGTTTATTCTAGAGGCTATACTTATATATTGGGACACTCTTACTTATGTTCCTATATGTACTATGGATACTATTAAGAAGTTATGCTTCAACCTTTCATGGAGAGGGCATGAGGATAAGAAATATTTCCTTTGGATTTCATGGAAGAAGCTAACTCTCCCTAAAGAAGTAGGGGGTGGGGGATTGAAGTACTATCCATGCTTTGCTAGAGAACTAGCTTCTAAAGTAGTTTGATGAGTTCTCAAAGATGAAGGGTTATGAGTTAAAGCAATATACTCAGAATATATTGACCCGCTTACAATAGAAGAATGGTTTAGAATGAGGAACAAGTATGTTATGAATGTTTCTTCTATGTGAAAGGCTATTATTATAGCCTCTGATCTTATTGGGAATTGGATTGCTTGGGATATTGGTAATGGAAGGAAATTCATGATTGGTCAAGATCCATGGATTAGATGTTATACCTCACACAGACTTCCTGAGATGATGATTGAGTTTCTAAGGGATAGAGGTATTATTTTTCTTAGTTAGATACAAGATTTACAAAATTCTACCCCTTTGAGACAAGGATGGAGTACAGTTGAGGCTTTGGGATTTGAGGATGATGACAATATTATATGAGATAACTACATCAAAGACCTTCATGAAAATCACTTTTTTTTTTAAAGATGGAGAGGATTCTTTGATATGGATGACGAATGCACCTGGAGACAATTATCTTCCTATCCTGAGTTATAAGGTTTTTTGGGAAGAGGAGGAATTACTTGAGCCTGAATGGTGGTTACAGGTGATTTGGAAATTTTAGTGTTCTTCGTAGACCAAACTTTTCTTAGGGTTGGATTTTGATGGAAAGGTTCCTATTTGGGGCAGGCTAACCAAATTATTTGGAATAGGTCCTAGTCGATGTCCCCTTTGTCTTTAAGACTCGGAATCTATTGACCACCTCTTTGTATTTTTACCTTATGTGACTAGTATGTGGAACCATGTATCTCAAATTATTGGCTCCCATTTTATTTAGCAAGGTGTTGGTCTTAAAGAATCTCTCTAGACATGGATGAACACTGATGTATACTTTGATTATCAAACACTTCCTGTCCTCATGGTATGCTGGGTATGGATGTCGAGGAATAAGGAAACCTTTCTAGATATAAATATTCCATCCTTGGTTTAGGTGTCCAAATGTGTGGCCATTCTGCAAAACTTCTCTCAATCATTTGGGCCTACAAAACAAAGAACAATTAATGTGGATGATCAAGGAGGATCATCTCATAGTTGTTCAAATTTAAGTCTTCAAAATGTAAAATAAATCTTATAGAGTGAAAGAGCTCGTCAAGAGCTTTCTGACAATGCCTGTTTCATGAAAAAATATATCCTCCCCTCATGGCCAGCGCATTAACCAACGCGCCAACAACATCGCATGTGAAGGAATATCGCGGGTATTGTATAAGAGTTTGCAAGCGGAACTTTGGCGCTAAAATGGGCACATTTCCATCTTGCTCGCACCCCAAAAACAACCCAAAAAACCACTATAAAATCGTGCTTTGTGCACGAATTTCAACACATTGGATACCAGTTTTTTGTCACAAATTCTGAGACAGCGTATCGAGACGGTTGCACAAAATTCAATGAGGTTTTGCAGGCATCCGAAGGTGGATTTTCAAAGTTCTTGAGGTGGTAGTGGCATGCTTCCCAAGGCGGTTTTACATGCTTCCCAAGGTGGTTTCTGTACAGAGTTCAAGGTAGTTTTGGCATGGATCCCGAGGTAGAATCCATACACAGTCCGTACATTTTGTCTTTCTGCGTAGAATTTTTATCTCGATTTGAGTGCCAAAGGAGGCTTCATGAAAAGGTATTCAAGTTTCTACTCATTTTTCTTGATTTTTGACAAGAACGCAGTGGTGTATTCTATTTCCACGTCTGACTGACAGAAATCAAAAGTGTTTCTAGAATGCTTATTTTGTAAGCTTTTGAAGACTAATAAGATCGACCTTCTCATTGGAAGTGGCCCGAAGACGTCGCCCAGGAGGGGTGAACTCCGTTATCAACTGTTGTCTTCATTTTATGGTTTGCATATATATTTTATTTGCTTATGTGATTGATTTTAAGCATTAAATTTTCAACTTTTAAGCTTATTTATGAGTAATTAACATTTAAATTTCACGTGCAAATTTAATAGTTAAGAAAGATCCTGAAGATTTTCAGATCAAGTTTGGTATCAGAGCAACTTAACCATTGCATTGTGAGTTTATGTTAAAAATATCAAGGCTAAAGCGATGTGAAGGTGTACTTGAAGATTTTAATACAGAGATTGGGCATGCACATCGAAGAGAGAAAATGAGAGATGAATACTGTAATGGTGATTATCCCTTGTTACATGCAAAAGCACCAACCTTAGATCGATGTGATCGTAAGGAAAAGTTTAATGAAAAATAAAACAACTAACTAAATTAGTAACATAAAACAAATATTTTTTTAACATTTTTGAATATATCGGCTAAACTAAACTAATGCAAATAAACAAAGTATACCTCCTTTCTGTAGAATGTCCCACTGTGGCCATCCTTGGAAGTGGTCCGCCTCTCCATGGGTTGGTTCTCCAATGGTCTCCATGGGTAGGTGTCAAACGGGTAGTGGATCCAATATGGGTATGGAGAATGTCTCAATGTACACCATGGGAATGGTATGGCGACGAGAATATGTGACAAAAGGTATGCGTGTAACTATTTTGGAGCCCTTCACAATGTATTTATACTATGGTCCTACGGTTTTTTGACCCAATGTGGTAACCCATGGTATTTTCCTGTGGATTTCTGTCCCTTTCTTTTTTTAGGGTTTTTGAACCCTTTTTAGGGTTTATGACCCCTTTTTAGGGTTTTTGACCCTTTTTTGGGAGAGATTCAGGGTAAACCATAGTAAATAATAATGTTTTGGACCAGGTTTTGTCGAAATACAATTGTGAAGGTCAAAAGTAAGGGGAATATGGTAGGAATATGATCTATGTATATGGTTTAGACCATGTAGAGCTAGGTGAACACTTTTTTGTGTTAACAGATTTCCCCTTGATGTGTGACGTCAGGAGCTCATCATATGGGCGATGGACATCATAAGATCATGGGAATAATGGTGACAATACTGGAGATACTAGAGAGACCCGCGTTGAAGTGGAGCTTCCTTGTTCAAACTATGATGACTTTTGTTTTTTTATTAATGGTTCTAAAAAATGGATGAGATACATAAAATGTGTGACATGTATATGGACGAGGCAGGCATATCCATGCTCGTAACAATATCAAAAGAATAAATAATGGGATCAAGGCTCAAAACATGGGAGTTGATCAATACATATACAAATGATGATACATAATGGTGGCCTCAATACGAGGCTGGATACAATGCTGATATGAAGAACTAATACCTAGGAACAATGGAATTCTCATGGAATGCAATATCATCACAACTGATCCTATGCTGAATCTGGAGGTGTACATATATATGGACTCAATGGATGAGAGTCGGAATCTCTGTGGTACAATATGCAACATCAAGTACTGGAAATACATGGAAGCACAACACCGGGGCTTCCAAACACTGTCACCAATGCAGCCTGGAAATCAAAAGGGACATGAAACAGTGTGGGTCCCATAATAGACTCACCAATGTGCTAGATTCAGGTGACAACTGGGGTCTTCGACCAAATAATGAATGGACCAATACCTGGTACAAATATCAACGTTGCGATGATGTAGCTAAAGTCGAGCATGTGAGACACAACCATCCCGAGGGGCACTAATGACTCCTCTCAAGTGGTCCAAGGAACTCATCAATGAGGTGGATGAAATCAGGATATAGGGACCTCTGGGTCTATCCTCTAGAATAGATGTGTTGATGTCGATAGAGGGAGACCTGCAACTAATTAAGGAAATGTTGTGTCCTTGACTAGAAGCACAAGGGGGAAAACCAAAGGTGTGCAACAATGTAGGGACTGACACACTGAATTTGGGAACAGGGGTGGGGGAGTACGAGGGACTCAAAATTCCTTTCTTCAGAGTATGACGGCAGGGATGACCTGGAAAAAAATGAAACTGACTCATGGGAGAGGGATCATAGCTGTAATACTGAGAAGATAACTGCAAATGGGAAATACTAAGGGAAGTAACTAGACTAGTGATATCCAGGGGATCCAAGGAAGACTCATCACATCATACTCTGAACAAAGGCGATCCAATGGGGGGAAGCTTCCATACTATAATATCATTTTTGGTGGTGCCTAAGGACACCGTTATGACACGATATCATGGATTTTTAATGAGCCCGGGAAGGTAAATGCTTGGTGGTGTTTTCATTTTTAGAGAGTCTGAAAATAGGAAGAAGACTCCAGTGTGGTCTCTTTTTCATTAATAGTCTCCTAATCCTAAAAAAGGATAAACGTATACAACAGAGAGCTCTTCCAACCTTTGGGGAAGGAATACTTCTTTACCATTGGTAGTCCAAGTAGGTCGGAAAAGGTTAAACCTATATTGACTCGACAGTCATTTAAATACTTTTACGAGCATGAACGAAACCAATTTTGCTCGACAATCTTTTCTTTATGAGAGGGTTGGAAAAGAGATTAAATACAACCCATAATGATCTTTTTTTGTAAAGTACGATCCCAATGTCTGAGAAAGAATAAAAGGATACAAAGGGAAATGGTCATAACTGGAAGGTGCTAGGGTGGTCCTTTTCTTATGATAGTCTACATAGTCCAAAAAAGGAGATAAATGTGGCTATATAGACACCCTTTCAAATAATTTTATGAGCATGAAAGGAAGCAAATGTGCTCGACAATCTTTTCATTCTTTTATGAGTCAGAAAAGAGTTTAACAGAAACCTTGTAATGGTCAATCAAGCAAGGGGGAATTGTTCGATATATGGAAAGAGGTTATGTTATGAACATGGTTGATAGGAATAAATGCAGAACACTAATGGGGCCCCCTTGCAGGATGATGAATGGTGGTAAAATATGGCCAAATGTACAGTATGGATGGAGCGAAGGGCTCGTGAACATGCCAATACATACAATGGGAGATTCATGTGATGGAATGAAAATAGGGGTGATGTCCAAGAAATGGCCCAGAAAATCATAGTGAGAGCATGAGACGAAGGTCTCATAAAAAGACAGAGGACAAAAAACTGAACCTAGTGGTGCTAACGATGTCTCAAACGGACTCCAAATGAATATGTGGTGAATTGAAGCAAAAATCGACCAAATGGAGGCCTATGGGTACAGAGCTAGCTCAACGTACAAGGTGTGATTCACGTGGTTTCACATAAATCGAGGTGACTCCAAGAAATGGCTTAAAAAAAGTAGGCAAGGATGCAATCTAGTACAACTCATCTCTTCACCCGAGATATTTTTTCACAATGGTGGAAGCCTCCTATCCTCATAGAGGATGATCCATACGTGAGCATGGATTATTGGGGAGATCCTGGGGATGCCTCAACCTCTAGTATAGGTCTAGAGACCTGATGGTATGCTAGCATGGTGGTAGATAGATCATATGTGAAACATACTATGTGCATGTGCAGACATGGGACCGCACCCTCCAGTGGGGTACTGGTGGCACAGGGGTAGGGTGGATGTGTTAGATCCACCCGCTCACATGAAAATGATGCGATAGAGTTATAAAATGGACTTACTACGACTAGACATGGAGAAATTACTAGAGGGGGTCATCGACACATGGTAAAAATGATGTAAAACAAAAACAAAAAAACTATGATGCAAGTGTTGCATGGTGAGCGACTTCAGGCATAGAGCCTCTAGCGAAGGAAATTGGACTTGCCTTGGAGATTCTGCAGTTGGTGCAAAGTATGTGGGGGGTGAATATTCATAATGGATTGAACCTTCAAAGGATCGACCACAATCCCTTTGTGGGATATGATAAACCCTATTAAATGCTCGACAGGGACACAAAACAAACACTTGAGGGGGTTCAAGTAGGCGTTATATTTGTGACATCGCAAGAAGACTTGTCGTAAGTCATCTAGATGCTGGGAAAACTTTTGAGAATGAGCTGTGAGGGCATCTAGGTAGACCAATATAATGTGGAAAAGGTCGTGGAAGCAGAACATCATGGCCCACTGGAAAGTGGCTCTAGCATTTTTAAATCCAAATGGCATAACTCGATATGCAAACGTGCCCTAGGGGGTTGTGAAAGCAGTCTTGTACTGGTCCTCTTTCTAGATTTGAATTTAGTTATAACCAAAAAAACCATCCATGAAATAAAAGACCTCATGGCCGACACAGGCGTCAATCATTTGGTCAATGATCGGAGTGGGGATATTTTCCTTGGGACATGCCAAGTTCAAGTCATGAAAGTCAATACAGACAAAAATGGTACCTTATTTTTTTATTAACGGGAACAAGATTGGAAACTCAAGTGGTATACGTGACGAGGTATATGAAACATGCTTTACGCAGTTTTTCGATATTAGCTTTTACAGCAGGATCCTTTGAGGGTTGAATGGGTCTTTTCTTTTGGGGTACAGGCGCAACATTAGGCCAAGTGTCGATATGATGTACGACGATGGATGGATCAATCCCAAGAATCTCGGTATAGGACCAAGCAAAAATATCATGAAACTCTTGAAAAAGTGCTTTGTAGGAAGCCACTTCTTCAGGGGAGCAAGATGCTCTGAGTGTAATATCTTCAATTACCTCAGGGTTGGTTGATATGTTGAACTTAATGGTTGGTGAAATGTTAGCCATGTTTCCCTCTTCAAAGGCGTTGGGTGTTGCAATGGGGTTCTTGAAATAGTATACTTTCCATGGATGAAGTCTTTGGCTTCAGCAAAGTATTGCTTTGACGATAAAAGAGGTTCATCAGGAACAAAGAATGAGCGATGGTGCATATCATCCCAAGGCTACTAAGCAGTTGAAGGAGATTCAAGGATCTCCTCATCGCTGTGAAAAAAATGTGTATATAGATTAGAGGGATCCTCTATGCCTAGAGAGACAGAAGGACTACTGGAAGTGGAGATCATGTATATGGTGTTAGTTGTGTCTGAGGAAGAAGCCGGAGGGTGGATTTCCTCAAGGACGGTGATGTCGGATTGACGAGATTTTTTCTGAAGGTTGCGAAGGGCTGACCGATACTCAGGAAGGTCAGGCCAATGCTGAGAGTAATAACCATACAAGCCACAAACTACACAATGACGGTTGGTTCACTACGACTTGTTCTTAACCGTTGGTGGATCCGGGATGGTGATTAATGGAGCACCATCGGTCTCATCCATAACGTCTATGTGGGTGCGAAGGAGAGGCAATACTGGAGATTTTTGTGTCACATGAACTTGGATATTGTACAATGCACAAGTAGGAGCCAGATGAGGTTCATTTGTTTCTTTGGCGGCCTTTCCCCCAACCTTCTTCTTTAGAGGAGGGGTAAGAGTATTCTTCGATGGACCAGGAGGTGGGTGTGACACCATATCAATGGGTTGGATGGGAGTCAACACAACTTCGAGAACTGGGTGTTTGGTGGGTTGATTGAGGTACCACACACAAATTCCTAGTGTAAATTTAGGTAAGTTTAGAGTAGCCATGATAGGCTTGCTCACGATGCCAAATGGTGGAAAAAAAAGGGAATCATGTGCATCGAGAATGAACCCCAATAATTCCGAGATGACTGTGGTTGGGGTTGCAACTAATGTTGTGATGTGGTCAGGATAGTACCGCATATGATATTGCATAAATCCAATACACTAGTGGGTGTAGGTGGAGGTGGCAAGGACAAAAATGTGTCCTTCATGGGAGTGTTGGAAAACAAGCCCAGGACAACAGTAGATAAGGATGGGATGGATGCATTTTCAATGGTAGTATCCACAGTATGAAGGACGTGTTTTGGTGTGCTCGGCCCCTTTGGATCATCATTTGTCAACTGGTGGACGTTCACAATCTTCCCATCATGAGGGAACATTCAGAATTGAAAGCCGGTAGAGGCCATGACTCGCATGGCATGCATGTAGCTATGTCCTAGGAGGAGGTTGTAATCAAGTTGGGCGTTGACAACATCAATACTAATCAAAACCATTTTGTCGACCAATTCAACGGGGAAATTCATGAGAATCCCCTGGGGCTGAGTAGAGTGTCCATCGTAGGCGCGAAGAGCAGTGGTGGAAGGTTGAAGGGTAGGGGACCCAAGTTTATGCCAAACGAAAGTTGACATAATGCAGGTGGACACCTCTCATCAATAATGCATCGATGTACGACCAAATTCCAAATTATGACCGATACTTGGAAGGCGACGGTGGATGACATCCTCGTTTCTCCTTGATCTAAGTCAAAGGTGATCAACCTAGAATCAGAGGGATCAATGAAACCTAGCATGGACAACAACGCTTTAAGCTATGATGGGAAATTTTTAAGCACTTTCAAAGAGGACATGGCTGTAGGAGATTGGGCGAAGTTGTCAACTATACTATAGTTGAGGGAAGCTCTAGCAATAGTGTTGTTTGCGACACGATGCATAGGGAACCGAGGGACTCTGGTTGCCCCATCGGTGGGGGGTCTCGGTAAGTGTAGAGACATATCAAAAGTGGTAGAGGTAGATGCCGCTGATGGGTTAGCGATTTTGGTGGTGGAGCCATACTGATTGCATTGAGTTTGGAGGTTGAATTCAGACGACAAAGTCATGAGGTGATAAACACCAACCTCAGTAGGTGGGCCCGCAGCAGGAGCTGTGGGAGCAGGTGGGGACAAGAGTTGGGTTGCAACCATCCCTTGGTGTTGTAGGGGGTTTTGGAGCACCATAGGTGTAGGACCTAGCGGTGCTGGGTTGGCTGAGTCGGAGCGACTGCGTTCGGATCATGTTGATTGTCATTTTGGAGAAGTTATTGGACGCGAGACATATAAGGACACTGATGAGTGTAATGACCATAGGTGTTGAAGATAGCACATTAATGGTTAATCTATAATTGTGGGTTCTTCCTAGGTCAATTGGGATGCTGGGGATTCTGTGTATGAGGGTCGGCACCATTTTTGTTTGGAGGGTTGGCCTTTTGGTCACCTCCTTAGGGTTGATTATTGCCTCAGTTTCTACCTCACTTGTTCTTTCCTTGCCCTTGTTGGTTATTGGGGGTGGGTTGGTTAGGAAGGTTTTACTGAGCATAAACCTATCCCATAGAAACCGGAGGAGTCAGGGCCAGAGTGAGTTGCACAGGTGGTGCATAATAGATCAGAGGAGATGGGGGGCTGCAAATAGGACCGCTTGGACAGAACACGATTGTGCCAAACAAGTCGATCCATGGATGTGATGAGTTGGTGCAGGAGGTGCGTAGGAGGGGGTGGCTCTGGACTATGTTGTCACATGTGAGTAATCAGCGGTGTAACCAGGGGGAGCATAGGATGTAGTAGCTCCAGATTGAGACATCATACGTTAGTAATCATGGGCATAATTTGGTTGGGAGACACTATGGGTGTTACCCATATCGGGTGGCATCGTGGGAGAGGCTAGGTAAAACTGGGGGTGCTGGTTAATAGCGCCGATGAATCCATCAGCAACGTGAGATACCCTTGACGTATCTCGGCGAGAGGTTCCAGCTCGAGTAGCATCAGGTATGACAGCGTATAAGTAACCAGACTGGGCATAGATCAAATCGAACTAATGAGCCTTAAGGATGGCTTCATCCTATGTCTGGGGTTGCTCATATGTGACTCCATTGGCTATGGGGGGGAGTAAGGTTTTGAGAAACCAGTCAAGGAAGATCCTATCATTGAATTGTATCTTACATAAGCTACGTCGATGTCACCACTCATGGATATGATCCATGATGTGGGTAGTTGTTGTTTGGTGACAGGAGAAAAGGATCTCCACTCCCTCGTCATATTAGACAGGTAGCTGAAAGTATTGAAGGAACATTGAGGCAAGTGAGGAGAAGTCGGGGTAAGTGGAACGGAGCAGCTTGATGTACCACTTGGCTGTAGCGCCCATGAGTGTGTGCTGGTACAACCTTAATCTAGCAGATTCATCCACACTAGACGTTCTATGAACACCACAAGTGGAAATACATGATGTGGTTCTAAGGGTCCTCGCCTGCCTTGCCCTCAAACTTAGGGATGTCTGAGGGAAGTTTTGTAGGCATAGGAGAAAATTATGGGTGGTGATGAATGGGGTCATTAGTTAACCATGCCAAATATGGAAGGTTGAGACTAGCCATGAAAGGTAGGCTAGAGTCAAGATTGGCTCGGGACAGACCAACAATGGTACCGGTGGCTGCAGGAACATAGTTCCCATGCATGACTGGGGGTGGATGAGGTTGAATTCCCATAGTAGGAATATTCTGAATGGATGTGGAAGGGCCACTAGACCCAGGTATAAAGGGTGGGATGGTAGGAACCATAGTGGATGGCATGGGGCCACAACTAGTGGGTAACGTACCAGCAATAGTGTGTGTAGTGGAAATGGGCCCACTAAAAGGGATACCCATGATGATGGGTGGAAAGGACATAGGTCCACCGCCAACTATCCCTCTATGGAATAGATCTAGTTGCGCTCCAGCCATGGGGCTAGATGGGGCGATGAACAAGATTGGTTTGGATTGATAGGAATCTGAATCGGACTCAGAGACTGTGTGTGGCTCTGAAGGTGGTGAGTGGCATCGAAGATGGATTCAACGGTGACAATTCAAAGAACCAAACTGGGGGGTGTGCCCCCTAATCCAATAGGAGTAGCATGGTGGAGCTATGATGACCTGTTGAATGGATGTGATTGGAAATGAATATGGACCCCGGGTTTAATTAGCTTCCTAATGGTTCAAGGGAGTTACTCGACCACCAATGCTGTCTAACAACTTGTGTATTGGGGCAATACCCCTCACTCCATGAATGAGGTAAAACTGGTAACCGCTTTGCCAAAAAAGACAGATCTTGGTTTACCTCATGGGTGGGAACTAGTCAATCCAGTAGGGGTCGTTTCCCTTTTTGCTTGGCAGGTCCTCTCAATGGCCAGCTACTTCGGGGTTCCTGTAGTACTCCTCACAATGAGTTTTAAGGATATTCCTAAGTACTTCCCACAGTTAAGAGGATGATGTTTATACCCTGATCTGAATGTTATTACATTAATTAATTTCTTTAAAGGCTATGCTCGGGGTCATGACCATGCGTGTTCACTTAGTGGTGTGAATTGTGTGCAACTGTATGTAAAAAAAATTCCTTCCAATAATGAAATTATGCTTGAAACAAATTAGTAATAAGGAACTTTTTGTAGGAAACAAGCATGGGGTTTCAACTACGGAGCTTAACTATGGAAACTCATCGACCAAGCAATGGAGACCTCAAACACACCAAGGGGATGCAAAAGATCAGGTCTAGAAATTGTCGGTCACACATGTCAGCGGAACAAGCGCGATCTGGGTTGCACAAAACAGAGGGACATCGATGATTTGGGAAGAAAGCAGTTAAGTCGTGCAAAACAAAGGGTAAGACGTGACTGGGTCGCTAAAAAATGAGACACATGTGTGACTGGTGTCGCATCGTAGGCCAAAACAGGAGCGATCGGGAGAAAAACAGATAAGTCATGCAAAACTAAGAGTTAAGTGCGACTGGGTCGTTGGAAATCGAGTCACAAACGTGACTAGGGTCGCTCTAGAAGCTGGGATAGGAGAGATATGGCTATTTGAGCCATGCCTCTCATATTGAAGCTAAAGGTGCGACCTAGGTCATGCTTGTTGAGTGAAAAGGAGCGACTAGGTTGCAGCTTTCAGCCGGATAAGGGTAACTTGACCCGAACTGAGAAAAAATCAAAAAGCAGAGCCAACAGGAGCTGGGGGAGCAGACATTGATGCAGTAAAGGTTCAGATCGGTCGCAAGGGGACACGATCTGTGACAACTGAAGGAAGAAAATGAAGACAAACCTGTAGCAAACCTGCAAAAACAGGGATCAAATGGATCGACCGAAGTGGAGTCACCAAAACAGTAACATGGATTTCTCCCTTGTTACGTGCAAAAGCACTAACCTTAGATCGATGTGATAGTAAGGAAGAGTTCAATGAAAAGAAAACAACAAAGTATATTAGTAACATAAAACAAATATTTTTTAACATTTTTGAATATCGGCTAAACTAAACTAATGCAAATAAGCAAAGCATACCTCCTTTCTGTAGAATGGGCCACCGTGGTGGTCCTCGGGAGTAGTTCGCCTCTCCACTGGCTGGTTATTCAATGGTCTCTATGGACAAGTGTCAAACAAGGACTGGATCCAAGATGGTTACGGAGAATGTCTCAACGTACACCATGGGAATGGTATGGGGATGAGAATATGTGACAAAAGGTACGAGTGTAACTATTTTGGAGCCCTTCACAAGGTATTTATAGTATGGTCCTAGGATTTTTTGACCCAATGTGGTAACCCATGGTATTTTTGACCCATTCTATTTTCCTGTGGTTTTCTGGCCCTTTCTCATTTTTAGGGGTTTTGACCCATTTTTAGGGTTTTTGACCCGTTTTTAGGGGTTTTGACCCATTTTTAGGGTTTTTGACCCTTTTTTAGGGGTTTTGACCTTTTTTGGGAGAGAGTGAGGGAAAACCATAGTAAATAATAATGTTTTGGACCATTTTTTATGGAAATGCAATTTTGAAGGTCAAAATTAAGGGGAATATGGTAGGAATATGATGTATGCATATAGTTTAGACCATGTAGAGCTAGGTGACCACTTTTTTTGTGTTGACAAAGATTACCGAGGGGAATATGAGAAGGCCTTCTGCAAGGATTTCTATCAAATGGAAGACATAGTAGAAAATTTGTTTGTATATTATCAAGAGAGATTGGAAAAGAAGAAAACGAAGGAGCAAGAAAAGGATAATGCTTGGGGAAAAGGAAAAGACCCTTCAGAACCTTCTTCTTCATAATCTTCTTCTTCTTCTGAAAGCTTCAATACTACTTCTGGAACTCCAAAGAAACAACCTGAGAAGGCTAAGTATGATTTACCTTATTTAAAACTTTCTATTAAGTTTGAATTTCCCAAATATAATGGTGAAATTAATGCAGATAAATTAGATGATTGGATCAGGAATATTGAGGTGTATTGCAGGATTCAGAAGCTTGCATATGATAAGGCAAATATCCAGTTAGATACTTTTCATCTTGGAGGTACTGTACTCATCTAGTCAGAAATTAATATGCAGAAATAACTCCTTAGAAAAGGTAAAATTATTTCTTCCTGGTATGAATTTACTGCTGCATTAAAAAATCAATTTTATCCATTAGGCTACATACAACAAGCCATGATGGATTGGAAAAATTTAAGACACGGTAAACGTTAGAATGTACAAGAGTACACTCAGGAATTTAGTAAAAGAAATTTGATTTTGGGCATACCTCTTTATATTCGGGAAATTATTCTCATGTTTCTTGGAGGATTACATAGTTATTTACGACATACAATAATTATGTTTAATCCTACTAACCTTGAAAAGGTATGTGTGCAAGATATGCACATTGAATCCAAAGGGAAGAGTGTTCATGATGTTCCTTTAGTTGAATCTAGCCAGGAAAAAGGGAAAGGCAAGCATGCAACTACTGTGAAGAAATGGGATACAAAGATTTCATGTTCACATTACCAAAAAGATGGGCATGATGAAGAACATTGTTGGAATCTACATCTAGAACTAAAACCAAAGTGGTTCAAGGATCAGAAGGGATGCAAACAACCACAATTATCGTTGAGGACCTTCGATTAGATTCTGAGGAAGAAACAAAGATAACAATCATAGGTGTGAAAGATAAATCTATTGTTGTTAATGATTCTAACATTGGTTCTTTATGTGCTTCTACTTCTCAAGATCATGTTAGTTCTATGGATAAGATGAATGCATTGTTTCATATAAGAGTGATTACATAACAAACTAAGATCGACACACTCATAGACAGTGGATCCCAAGCTAATATCATTTTAGAAGAAGTAATTAAGCAGCCGATATTAACAACAAAACCACACAAGAAACCTTATCCATTAGGCTGGGTATGCAAATATAAAATATTATAAGTAACAAAATAGTGTGATCTAAAATTTTCAATTACATCTAAGTTTGTAGATGAGGTTGAATTTGATGTGGTACCACTAGATATCTGTGGAATTGTGTTGGCTAGTTTGAACTTATATGATCGAAAGGAAATATTATATAGAGAACATAATCAGTATCACTTGTTCAAAGAAGTAATTGAGTACATAGTGCATTCACATACATTTAAAAATGACAAATCGTTGGGCACTGCACAACAATTAAACATGGTTGTTAATGCAAGTCGGAATTTGGCACTTGTGTCTATGCAATGTAAGGAGAAAAATAATCCTAAGCATGAAAAGGAAGTTTCATTTCACTACAATGCAACTATTATGGTTGATAGTGTTTCTATGGTCAAAATTCAGCATGATATGGGTACAATCTCTTTCAAATGTTCAATTTTGAAAATCATCTTTCTACTGATCCACGATATGTGGTTGGTTTCGACAATGTTAAATGAAGATTTGATTGAAAATTGGATTAATTTACTTAACAATGTCATTCCAGTCTTGATTGTTGTTATGTTGAGTCAAATGTACAAGTTCCAGGAAGAATGGACAGGTGATACATGATAAGTGAGACAAATGTGTCCTCACTTGAATTCTGAATGATTCAGGCTTTTCATGGTCCAAAAGATTCCTACTGGGAAGGTTTGATCCAAGAGGATCATCTCATATTCGATAAAATTTAAAGTACTCAAAATGTAAAATAAATCTTATAGGGTGAAAGAGCTTGTTAAGAGATTTCCAGCAACCCTTGTTTCGCAAAAAAAGACCTCCTCCCCTCATGGCCAACGCTTTACCAAATGCGCCAACAACACCACATGTGAAGGGATCTCATGAGTATTGTATAAGATTTTGCAGGCGGAATTTTGGGTCTAAAATGGGCACGTAGCCCCCTTGTTCGCACCCCAAAAACAACCCAAAAAACCACTATAAAATTTTGGTTTGTGCACGTATTTCAACATAGTGGAGACCATGATTTTGGCACGAATTCTAAGACATAGTACCGAGTTGGTTACACGTAATTCGAGTATGTTTTGCATGTATCCCAAGTTGGTATTTCATAGTTCACGATGTGGTATTGGCACACTTCCCAAGATGATTTTGCATGCTTCCCAAGGTAGTTCTACACAAATTTTGAGGTAGTTTTTGGCATGGATCTTGAGGTGGAATCCATACACAGTCTATACAGTTTGTCTTTTGTGCAGAATTGTTGTCTTGACATGTGTTCCAAAGGAGGATTCAAGCAAAGGTATTCAAGTTTATACTCATTTTTCTTGATTTTTTGAGAGGATCATAGTTGTGCAGTCTTATTCTATGTCTGACTTACATAACTCATAAAAGGTTCCAGAACACTCATTTTGTAAGCTTTTGAAGACTAATAAGATTGGCCTTCCCATTGGAAGTGGCCCAGAGACATAGCCTAGGAGGGTTGAACTCTGTTATTAGTTGTTTTATTTATTCTATGGTTTACATGTCTATTTTATTTGCTTATATGATTGATTTTAAGCATTAAGTTTTCATATTTTAAGTCTGTTTATGAGTAATTAACTGTAACATACCCAAAATACCTGAATAGATTCTCCAGGTGGAAGTATAAAATAAATTCTTTTTAATCACAACCAATAAATTTAGAATCATTGTTCACTTAACCATAACCATACTTTTATAATTAATAATCTACCAAATACAATCACTTTAATGCTGATTTACATAAACAAATTATAATAAGGTACAACCGTTACAATAGTTGCAAGACTATCTTTGGAATGAGA
Source organism: Pseudotsuga menziesii (assembly GCA_001517045.1). Lineage (NCBI taxonomy): Eukaryota > Viridiplantae > Streptophyta > Pinopsida > Pinales > Pinaceae > Pseudotsuga > Pseudotsuga menziesii. The sequence continues at coordinate 240,111 of LPNX011165822.1, read as the reverse complement.
TAACGATTTACACATTAACCCTGCCTTTTAATTGTGGTCCCTACAGGACAAGGTACCATACTTTGTACTTGATCTCTTGGGTGCAACCATCAGAGATGACACATGAGTCTCCTAAGTGGATCAAACAACAAGGTTAGATTTACTTTAGATGTTAAAAGCAACTAACTAAAAAGTATGCACATATACAACGATTTTTCTCCAACGTGTCTTTCGAGAGTTATCTCGATGCCTTTCACAGCCTCTGCGTCCAATAATTGAAGTCATGTAACTCAACATACATACTAGTACTATATATCAACCTATAAATCCAAGAACATAAGTTTCATAATAAACGTATAAACAAGATAAATTAAATACTATAAACAAATCTAACCATTAGGGATAATTTTTTAATCTGACTATAACTTGGGTGACTGAAAGAATTTCTATGACTTTCCTCCTAATCATAGGCCTCATTTGACATGTGTCTTTTCCATCTAAACCCACCCCCAAGCTGGGCAACAGATCCACTAAGGTTCAAGGTTATAAGTAGAAATTCTCTAAGTTTCAAGTTAAGATAGCATTGTAATCAAACAGATACTTTGTCTATGAGTATGAGACTTAAAAATTCTTAGTCGTCATAATTATTTAAAACCATTAATCACGACTAATCCCTCATCATGGATTTGTTCATAAACAAAGGGCGTGTCATCCTTATTGCTTAAATGGATGGAAATCTACATGTATTTCCAGAGTGTAATTTCATTAGTAAAAATAAACTATTCTACCATTTATAGAAACCATTTTCCCTTTACTACTGCATTTATACATAAATCGACCTCTATTCTTATACCATTTATTATTGAAAAATCCTTTAATGATTATGGTAATATATGAACCTCTTGCCAAAATATAATTAAATATAAATAAAGTAGTCACGTTAACCTAGGATTTATTTTTAATTCAGCAAAAGATCGACTAACATCTTAACACTTTAGAGAATCTTATAAATGCATTCAAAGAGCGACCAAAATGATAATTTATATTATCAAACATTAAACTCATAAATATGAGATTATAGGAATTCAAAATGAGATTTAAAACATCAAGCTTGATCTCCTATCCAGAAATCACAGGTAGAAAAAACAATATCAAACTTGATTTCTTATCCATAAATCACAGGCATCAACACATTCAGTTCTATAATCTACCAAACCGGAATAACTGCAGATCTATTAAAGAAATCACTGGCAGTCAATCAACTTGGTCTCTTATCCATAAATCACATACATCATTACATTCAGATCTAAAACCTATCGACTGGAATTCGTAGGAAGATCTAAAATGTTTAAAGAAATTGCCGGCAGTCGATGTATACTCTCATATTGTAGATCCAAAATATGTTTAACAGGAATCAAAATATACTATGATATAATTGTTATTCATGTACTAAACATA
>LPNX011165822.1:215870-230417 GCA_001517045.1 Pseudotsuga menziesii | reverse complement strand
CTCATTACTGAGGTGTTGAAGAAATCTGAAGTGGTATTTAAAAACGAAGGCATATCTTCCTTCACATGTAATATAACTTTGTAAAACCTTAATAGGTTCTATCCATTCATGCCTGAAGTTATGAATGGGTACACCCTTACCCCAATCTGCAATTATACCAGGCAGTAGGTACTTTTGTGCATTAAAGGTGAATGGCACCTTCTTAAACCATAATTCTCCCTCATTTTTAATTCATGTTGCCTCAGCTACCAACTCCTTGGTCAATTTGAATTGCAAAGTATCAAAAGATACAGTGTCTTTTTCATAGCACTGAGCAAACCTATGGGAGACCTTTGCATGGTATCCATCAATTTTCTTGAAAAATATCAACCATCCTGCATTTGCAAATAGCTCAGCACATTCTGGAAATTTATCTATCCAACTGAGACCAGTGGGCTCAGCTCTATTAGTTTTTCCACTTTTCTTCATTTTCACTATGGTTTACAACACCTGTCAATAATATCACAGTCTATTTATCTTCAAATCCTCATAGTTTGCCGTATCACACAGTTCAGGAACTCTTCTGTACCAAAGTTTTCAACAATTTGACCTAATCACAAAATTCAGGTACCTCCAATAGTTCTGATCTGAAGTTTATTATTTCAAATGATGAATACTTGGATATATTGGTTAATATTTCATCATTCATAGTCTATTGAGTGAGCAAATTCATATCCTTCCTTAGAATTTTGACATTATGGACTTTATCAGAAAACCCCCAATTAAACAAACCCTATCAAATGCCACGCGGGGTACCTGCTCAGAAGCTCAATACAGCACTGGAAGTCGATCTCTTCAAGGGTTAGGTGTCGAATTTCACATTCCAGCTGTCTCCAACTGTCCAGATCACTTCAAACTATTGCTGCTGGAAAGCCCTAATTCTTCATTCAGTTGTAAAAAATCCGATTTCTCAGCAATATGTTCCCACAACGACTTTCAATACCTTCGTATTCTTCAGATTAAGAACATATTCCCAAAAACTCTGCCTTGTTCCACTCACTGTCATCATTCATCCTGTGTTGCATGCAGTCACCATGATTCGTCTCATAGAATGACTATCCACCTGTTTCAATGATAAACTTGGCAAGACACATATCAAATGTGATAAATAATGTGGTTAACACCTCAGGGACAAGACACCCGAAAAAATCGGACTGAAAAATAACAATTTCAGCACTCGCAACTTTCTTGTAGTGCTCTAGTGTATTAATTTCTCTCTTGCGCTACAAGAAAGTCCGAACACATAATTTCACCTCATTAAATCACTAATCAGGTTTAAGGCTTGGTTTATTTGCTTAATCTTGACCTAAGTCTCATTTATGAAACCATTTAATCAATATATACCTTGTAGAACCCTTCAAAAATGAACTCTAATTAAAATTTATAAAAGCAATCTTGAAAATAAGAAAAATCAAAATGATGAAAAACTAAAAGGCTTGAACTCAAAATTAACCTTTATAAGCCAAAATTTCCTAGAAGCAAAAAAATTAGCAAGTTTCAAAAACATAACAAAAGCATAAAACTAAGGAAGACAAAATCATGACTTAACAGACATCATAAACAATAGGCCTCATGTGCATGTGGTGCATTAACCAGATCTCTTTACCTGATATTGTCCCGCTGCTAGCAAGCCTGTTCAATACCTTGGTGGGTTTATCTTGGTACCATGCAAGCATAGTCCTGCTTCTAGCGAGCATGTTCAGTACCTCGATGGGTTTAATTGCATTTATCAAACTTCCTTGTAAGTTATTACTTAGCATTGACCCGCTACTAGCAGGCTTGTTCAGTGCCCCGATGAGTTTTCCTTGTACAAAGATTCTGAATATAGGAAGTCGATTGGTACTAGAGCATGCTAAGATCTGCTAAACACATGAGTTAATTTTTTTTCACAAAATGTCCTTAACTATATATCATGTCAAAAGAGAATAAATTAAATGTATCCCTAGGCCTTTCAGTCTATTTTATAAAAGGTAATGTTCCCCACAAGCAACAATTCCACTTACCCTCTAGTTCCCTCAAAGATAGTTAAGAGTCAAGTTTTTATAACAAGTGTAGATGAGCTGGTAGTCTCTAGGTATGGAAATTCTAAAGAACATGATAATTAAAATAAGTCTTTTGAGCAACTGTTCAAATAATAAAAAAATGTATTTATCTGAATCGAAACACTTAGCATAACAAAATCATAAGATAATGGGTTTGAAAGTGATATACAAGAAAATCTTCAAAGTCCTATTAGAGCACTTTCTTTTTTGAATAGTACCTCATAAGATATTCAAAGAAATAAATGCTTCTTTGAAACCATTTATTAGGTGATTCATTTTATTCTTGAAAACATAGAAAAGATTCCTCTGGAAAAAAAAGTGATTAGAAATGACTCTTTATTTATTCAAAGAAATATACACATATTTACATATATACAAGTAATGGTAACTCACAATATTTTAAAGATCAGGAGGAGGAAGATTTTTTGGAGAGGGAAATTCAATGGTTACCTTTACTTTAATAGGATCCTCCTAGATCCCTTGAGGTAAAATATGATGCCCTATACAAACATGACATATAGAGGTTTTATTTAAAGGACATTCCCGTCAGGGATGTTTAACTTCACATTTTGGATAGAGATTGCTCTTTGTTGCTCATTCTTCTTCCTACTTCATGTAAGTTTGGTTTCTAAAGTGAGTGTACCTAGAAGGTTTCTTTCGAGGTGAGAATGGTGCGTCCCATCGTTCTTTCTCATAAGAGATCTTCCTCTGATCAGCCATTCTCTTTATTAGGTCCTATAGGAAGAGTAGATGCTACTGTGTATGTTTCAATTTGTGGGGTTACTATGTCAAAGAGAGCTTTCACCTAAGCAATATTGACAAAATTAGTGAAGTTCAGCTTCTCCAAAAAAAAATTCATCTAAACTTTTTGTGACTTAGTGGAAGGTTTAATAGTTATTTCTTGTGAACGTTTTCAAGAATGTGGCCCTCGGGACCTCCTGCCAGGATCTCTTTTATTATTTCCCTTTGTAGAATCTCTTTATATTTCTAGCAAAACTACTTCCTATAGGTATTTTTTATTTTTTATTTTATTTTTTCAATGTCTAATCAGTGAGTTGTGGTTTTTATGTTTCCTATAAAATTTTTATAAAAACTCAACAAAATTTTTCTATCCTATGCTATTATTATTACTGGATTTGGGGGCAGTTGTTATAAAAGAGACACAGGTTCTTACCTCTCCTCTTACCTCTCCCCTATTACTAGCCTATATCTACCTTACGAAACAATTCCCTGGCAATGACGCCAAAATGTTTGGGAAAAATATTGTCTTGAATAATTTACCTAATATTTAATTATCAATTGGGGTTAGTAGGATTAGAGTTGCGACAAAATATATGTGAAGGTAGAGGGTGTCATGGCAATACTTTAACAAACAAAATATCAGAAGACCTTTCAAAATGAAAAATGGAGTCAGAACTCTGTAACTTATCAAAATGGTAAACAATGTTATGATAATGAACTAGTCTATCTAGGGAAATTTATCTTAAAAGAAGGATGATAAAGAAGGATTTACAATGAATGAATATACAAATTAAATTATTTCAATTCCACTCTCCTTGATTTTTCTAAGGGTAGGAATTTACTGTAATAGGAACTAGGGAAGGAGAGGTATCGAAATGGCTCTCAAAATAAGTGTAAAAGCTAAAGGGAATTAGATCTAGTTTGATTTCTACAAAGATGTGTAAACTGAGGAATGTCCAATTGCAAGAAATAGTAAACATGATTGTTTATGGATGCACAACTTACAAAATACTATATAAAAGTAAACATGATTTATGAGACTTATGCAGAGTGATTTAAAACCTATCTTATAGATCCCTAGTTACATGATTAAAAGAACAAATTGTGTTATGTATAAAACATTCAATCTATAATCCTAAACTTCCTATACAAAGAAACAACTTAAATCAAAAGTTTAATTACAAACCAATACACTGAGTTAGACTACATAACATAATTCCTATGCATAAGGTAAAGAGAAAGAAGAAAGAGGAATAAAGGTTAACAAGGAGTCTTAAACAATCTTATCTAAAAGTCTTTTAAAAAGAAAATAAAAACATTATCTAACCATTACTTATTCAAATAGAATTAGCAAAACTACAAAAATAAGCTTTAAAATGAATTAAGAACACATAGGGCTGAATGAGCGACTGTATAACAAGTGGAAATGGAGGTCTGTATAAGGGGTGGAACAAACTGTCTGTATGCCATCCTATTTAAAGAAAATATTAAAACTCTAAGAAACAATAAATTTAAATACTTTATTGAAGAGCATCTACCACATGCATGTACTACTATAATGTAAAACAAGAAGTAAACCTGCTTTAATGGCTGAATTCCACGAACTAAAATAATTTCATAATTCAAAACAAACTAACGTATTCTTAAGCAAGTTCATAATAAAAACTGGTATAAATAAACTAGATTATAATTAATCAAAGAAACTTAATCTAGAAATCAAAAGACTGTGCAGAAAACTTGAAAGCTATCTTAAACGCAACTGGTTTCTATTTAATAAAAAGAACCTACATGCTCAACATAATTTCAAATTGAAATCTATACTACAGGAAACATGAACGATTATAGAAACAAAACTAAACAACTCATAAATAGAATTTATACTAATTGCAAGGGAAATAACAAAACCTACATACGGATATAAAGACTCTATTTGTCAGGGGGCCCTCCCAGTGAACGGAGTTGAGCTTCTTCGAATCGAACATAATCATCTACAACACAAGAAGACTTTCATTAAAATAATAGGTAGCATTACAAAGTTTTTCAGATTGAACTGATCAAATAAAAGACAAAGGATCAGACTCTACACTGAGAGAGAGACTCTAAGACTCAGACTAAGACTCGTTCCTAAATCGCATACAACGTCTATATATATACATCGTTCAATGGAGGTGAGCAAGTCGACCCTTTAATGGTCGACTGCTCTTCAAGATAAAGTAGTCATAATGGCAAATAAGTACATTAGCAGTTAACAAATGATTGTTCCTCTTCTTTCACCGATCAGGTTCCTTCAAGCACACAATGTGGTTCATACTTCAGTCTGAATCAAAGCTTGTCTCAAGGTGTCACGTAGGGATACCAGATGAGCACTTCTTCCAGAAGAATACTAACACTGAGATGCCAGCATGTGGTGATGACAGTTCCTGGCGGTTTTGATGCTTTTAACACACATAAACATGCTGCCCAAAATGCACGGTCTGTTTGATGATCTGGACAGAAAGCTGGGCATGCTCGCAATATATTCATCCAAACACGTGTCTGTTTGTTAGGTCATCAAGAACACCATATAACCTGCAGTGAATAAGACATATGAATTAATATAACAAATGCACTCCGTATTATGCCAATTTTAACCATTGAAACCATAAAATGATGATAATAAATAGAATTGACATAAATCCTAATTTAGTCATACCTGAAGCTTGTAGAGGGAGCTGCATGGTGCAAAAGACACTAAAAAGTGGCAAAACATATGTTAATATGTGAAGTATTGAACCCAAAAATAGTGACAAAATGGGGACCAACACATACATATGTCACGTCCCCGACCCTCTGACCAGTGAAGAGGATGCTACTAACACCAAACAAACGGGCAGAAAGCCCCATGAACATGAACAAGGATAAATGATGATATTAAAAACTTAACATAATGCATACTAAGATGCATAAAACATACAAGAATATACATTTATTCAACATTCAGCAGAAGCAACACACACATTCCAGCATTTAACATGTTCATCATAATTCATGAAACAATAGATATAATTGTAGAGATGAAACAGTCAGGAGTACTTATCTTTTAATGAAGAACTCACCCTGCAACCAGCTACATCGCTGCAAAGTTCCACCCAACTATAGGCCAGCGTGCTCATCAATCTCTCAGCAACACTACCACCCCCAAGCTGGGCATGATTCCTCAAGGACTAAGGGTCAATGCAGGCTTACACATAGCCAAGGTTTGCCAATCAGCCAAACCCACACCGTAGGGTTCACCAGGTTGTCAAGGAGTTAGGATAGGCTAAATTCCAAGCTGGTGGCCTCAACACTAGTCTTCTCATGCATACCCAGCCTCTAATCCCACTCACGATAGTCCGAAGACCAACCACTGCCTACCGCAGAAAAACAACCCATTCACAGCTCTGTGAAGAAGGCAAATTCAATCAGGTGACAATCCCAACCAACAGGTGAAACACAGCTCAAGTCCAACCACACTCCAGAGTTGTTCTTGGCCTAGCATGGCCAAAACAACTCAGCAACAACACCCAAAAGACGTCCGCAGCCTTAGCAACCAAGAAGCAACCCAAAACCAGGGCGAATCAACAACCCAACACACAATGAAGACTAGGGCGACCTTACACAGTCCCAAAACATGGGAGAAGTCAAACTCCCAGCGTGGACAGAGGAAAACACAACCGCAGGCCACAATGGATAGCATACACGACCACAATCGACAAGGAAACATATACAACCACCGAAACCGGTATGGAACACACAGGCACACAGCCCCGAGTGTGAATGGCTCCTGCACTCGAGAATCTTGAGGGACAACCATGATTTCTCCCGCTCCCTGCGTGAGGAAAACCAAAGCAAAATTCCTGTGTGTGAGAAGGGGAGAGAGAACAACCCTTTGCATGAGGGTGATCAGTCGATGAAGAATCCCCCCAAATGGTGCACATGAGGAAGCCAAACCCCCCTCTGCATGAGAATGACCAAGACCAAATCCTTCGGAGGGTGGAATCATGGGAGAGTGGAGTGAGTGTTTCTTCTACCCCACGCGAGTGAAGAGGAGAGTCTGCTGGTGGAGTGGGCACGTGGGCAAGGACTGATAGTCCTGCCACACCCACCACTACTCAGCAATAACTGCCCCCAACTACTCAACAAGACATTAAAGTGGTTGGATGAGACAAGGGAAGATGGCAAATCAAACAAGGTGGTAACACATGGGTTCCCCCCCATAGACTAAGGTTTGACATCCCCCGATCCTTATCCCTTGGAATCATGCCCTTTTCATTTTAACGTTGCACTGCCATAGCTAGTTGTGGGTTTATTTTTAATTGATGTGCGTATTTAAATGATGCCAAACTATAATGTGCCAGATAGCACGATATACCATCGGCAACTATCCCCATTGCCGAAACATACACAACCAAATCGACGGTGGGACTTTTTCCTTTATCTCCTCACCACGATTAATTACAATATATACATCATGCAAACGGGGTCAAAACCGGGGTGTTACAACATACTTCTAATGTCAACATAATATTGTATATGTAAAAACATGTTTTACTTGACCTCTTTTTAGAGAGTCACTTTTATGGAAATTCTTCATGCAATAGTCTTTTTAGCTTGATTTTCCATATGTACTTTAACCCTCAAAAGAATTCATAAGTAATTCATATTTACTTATCTTTTTGGAGGACATCTGTACCTCCAGTACTTGGATGCTTTAACTAGTCCTCAACTTGAGATAAACATCTCTTTCATTCCCAAGTTAGCATCATCTATTTCACATAATTTCAAGCAGTAACCTTTTAAAATTTATCATTCATCCTCACCCTTAAGGGAATTTTTCCTACTCAAGTATTCATAATATTCACACATTAAGACATTCAACAGTCTAGTTACTAGGAAAATCATTAATATGCGTTTTATTGTTACATCATGAAGATGAAAAAATTTCAACAACAATTTTTTTTATCAATAAACTCTCCCTTGAGTTTTTCATCTTTAACAACTCTCTGTTGAACACAGAACTCTCTCTCAAGTTCTGTCACCAATTTTTGTGTGGACTTATGGGATAAACTTTGAGGTTACTCTCCCTTTTGATTGCTAGTCAAATGTTTTCCCCTCAAAAACATCAAACAATGTCGTGTCTTCCAGATGACAAACTTTGTGCCTAGGTATTGCCATTGATATCAAAAACTCTCTCACAATTCCCCTCAAGCCTCCTCACTTGAGTCTAGGAATTTCTTTTCCACCCAGCCCTCTGCTTGAGTCCATGAAAATTTACTTTAGCAAAGTAGAGATGGATCCTCAATTTTGCCACTTGGTGTTCACTTAGAGAAAAAGGTTATTTTCCCATCAAGCCTTTATGCTTGAGTCCAGAAAATTTCTTTTAAACATCAATCATTTATTGTTTCTTGCATATTTGATAATTACAACATGCAACAAAATAACATCAAATAGGTTCACCTGTTTTCTTATTCATGCTTTAATATATCAGTTCACGATTCCTTGATCTTTATTTAGATTCTTACCATATGCTTACCATGCATAATATATTATGCTCTTGTCTTTCAACAAGTTCCAAAGAATATTGACCATCTTCCAAATTCTCTTGTTAGTACCACTTTGTATAACGAAAATCAAATTTTGTAAGAAAATCTTTTCCTTCAGCATAATAATAAGAAATCATCCTTCTTACTACATGATCATATGAAATAAACATCCTCTTTTGGTTCCTTATTTTCATCCTTACGTCACGGTTCACCAAAAGCGAGATATAAAATAATTTTCTTGGCACATTAATTCCCATGGAAATATATACATGCATTGTTTACAAAAAAGAACTACAATAGATTTCTTGACCACTAAAGAAAAATTTGGGATAACCTCTTTTCTTTGTACACACTAACACTATGTAAGTAATAACAAATTGTCTACATATATACCTGCATACCTTTATAAAGACAACAACATACCTTTATAAGGGTCACCGCATATCTCTTTTTTATATGACATTCATATGCTAAGGTACAAGTTTACTTGTATTAACACATATTAGTATTACACTCAATATTTCCTGAAATCCATATATCAAAATGAAATAGATTGTCAAGGTATCCATGCTTATAACGCATACAACTATCTCATAAATCTAGATCACATTAAATTATAACCTTTAAAAAAGAAACCACTCAAAGTATCCTAACATCCATAGTAAAGATCACTAGAATAACAAATATATAAAACGAAATCATTCATTTTCATCATAAGCATCCTATGAATTACATAGAATACACATGTATACCTTTTAAGTAATTATAACCATTATCCTTGTGTTGAATTGAAAAGCAAGGGTACAAGCGTGTTCCAATGTCACACATTAGTTTTATAATCACTTATCCTATACAATCACATACCCGAATGAAACAAGGAGAATCCTACCAATTATTCTCCTTTATAACCTAACAATTTCCCAGTCATAGAAAACCTCACTCCAGTAGAATGTCCAAGTAAACCAATTAATTCCTTTGTTTAAAAAGAATCTAGATACCTTAGTCTAGCAAGGCTATACTTCTTGTGGAATATTAGTGTTGGGTCCTGGAATAGCCCCTTTTTGACCACACCAATTATACCTATTTTCCTTTTCCTACTTCATTTCCATACACTAGATAGATGTTTTTCCTCAAGTTGAGCATAAATCCTTACATGTATGATTTATTATTGTCTTATTCTATTAATGCCTAAGATTTTTATGGTTATAAGTCTATCTTTTGAATTGCACTAATATGTATTGATTCGATAAAGATAGTTCCAAGCCTTAAGGAACACAGGTGTAGCAACCTGCTTAGTCTGGAGAAGTGATCCGTCGGATCTCAACTTGAGTGCATTAAAAGTTTTTAAAGAATGCGTTTATTAGTTTGCTTAATTCATGAAACAACATTAACAAAAAGTAAATGCTTAAAACAGAAATGAAAAAAAAAAAAACAAAAACTTATAAACTGATGTGAAAAGAAACACAGAATCAGAGAGTCACAAATAGAAGTTGATAACGGAGTTCACCCCCTTCACTGGGCTACGTCTCTGGGTCCCTCTCCAATGGGTACCGATCCAATTAATCTCTTTAAAATGGTACAAAAATGGTTCCGGAATCAACTTCCGCAACAGTAAACATAATGCTGTACAAAGTCTTCAAGACCTCTCTTCTGGAAATTACAATTAGCCTTCAAAAGGCAAAGAAAGCTAAAATTATAACAGAGAATGTTGAATTCCACAGCAACAGCATCTGGACACTTCACATCAAAACTCTCCTCTGTTTTATCATAGCAAGCTTCTCATAACAGAAAAACAATGCTCTGCTCTAAACAATCTGAATCCCCCTCCGGAAATGTGGCCAACATCGTCTATTTAAGCGTTCAACTCGTCTGCTACCCGTGTTTTCATATTCCCTCTATATTATGGTTATCATATGCTATATTTTAACTTCCGTCGAAACTTTTCAACTAGATGTACATATTACGTTACATTCGTTTCTGTTTCGCTAAATGTGGCAGCGATTCCCAATGGTTCCATATAATACCATATATGGTATTGTTATCCCACCACACAATGGATATCTGTCACATTTAGAGTTGTTCCAAATGTTATATCCACCAAGACTGAACCATATGCTAATAATGGAACAGACGTTATATCCACCCTCTAAATGTTACCACTAAACTCCACAAATGTCACAGCATATAACTGTTTCATATGAGAACTTCGCTATATAACTGATCTACTGTCGCAGCATATAACTAAACTCCACAAATTTCGTAGCATAACGTGACCGTGCACCCCCATCTAACCGTCAGATCAGTGCCATTTAACCGTGCACAAGACCGCTAGAGGGTATACACCTGACCGCATGGGCTTTTCACGAACCATTCGGTGTTCCACTTGATGATGCACAAACAACGCGGCCCAGGCTATAACCGCACGGCCCATGCTATAACTGCGCGGCCCTTGCACATAGCTGTGTGGCCCATGCGCATAGCTATGCGGCCCATGCTATAACTGCGTGGCCCATGCGCATAGCATTCTCTATGCATGAAATAACCATTGTACCATATATTGGATCAGTATATCTTTGAAGAAGAATAACCCATTTGGATCATTCCTCCCCATTGGAGAGCTTTTGGACCACCAAAAGCTTGAATCATTCTACAAGTAAGCGAGGGTACAGCTCCCTCACTCTTCCAATCTCCATCCATTTGCTTTGCTAGGATGCATGCCTTTAAGCCCCACTCGGAGGTACTCAACATTCCCCCTTCGTGAAGTCCTTACATTTTTGTCAAGAATAACATCATCCTGCAACTCATTCATATATTCAGGTGCCATATCATCTACTGAAGGAATCTGCATGTTAATTTCCTCATCCATGATCATAGGAGGCTCATACAATTTAAGATTCTCAACATTGACAACTGAATAAATTTGCATGTATGGAGGTTAATTCAAGTGAAAAGCATTAGTACCGATCTTTTCCAAGATCTCAAAAGTACCATACCTGATAGGCTTAAGCTTTTTACCTTCACCTTTCATTCTTTCTTTGGTGATATGTAACCAAACTCTATCACCAACTTGAAATTGATGATCAACTTGATGCTTGTCATGCCTAGCTTTGTACTTTGCCTGGCTCTTCTCCAACTGTTCCTGAACTGCCTGCTACACTGCTTGGATTCTCTGAATGAATCTTAGAGCTTTATCTGCATCATGATGTCCATCCCCTGGATCTTTGCCAAAAGAGAAGTCCATCGGTGTTTTTGGCATATAACCAAAACAAGTTTCAAAAGGAGATCTTTTCGTGGAAGAATGAACTGCATGATTGTAAGCATGTTGTATGTACTGCAACTGCTCATCCCAAAGTTTAGGATGTTTACTACAATATCCTCTGAGTAGCTGAACCACTGTTCTGTTTACTACCTTTGTTTGTCCATCGGTATGTGGATGAAAAGCTGTACTTTTCTTAAGTTTAGTATCCATAAGCTCCCATAAAGCTGACCAGAATTCTCCCAAGAACCGGGAATCCCGATCAGATACAATAGACATGGGTAGCCCAAAATATACCCAAACATTCTGAAAGAATAGATGAGCTGTTTGTTCAGTAGTGATCTATTTGTTACATGGCATTAAGATACACATTTTGCTGAATCTATCCACGACAACATATAGATAATCATGCCCTTTTCTAGACATAGGTAGTCCTCCTACAAAGTCCATAGAAATGCTTTCCCAGGGACGAGAAGAAACTTGAAGAGGAGTGTACAAACCCAATTTCCTATTGCTAGGCTTACTCGTTGCACACATAACACAACCTCTTATGTATTTAGCTATAGTTTCTTGCATCTAAGGCCAATAACAGTGATTCTGCAATACAGACAATGTTTTACTTACTCCAAAATGTCCTGCAATCAATGAACTATGTGCTTCTTGGATCACATGCACTCTTTCTTTCTCTGGAATACAGAGTTTACCGAGATGATACAAGAGCTGATAATGCACATAATAGTTCTCTTCCTGTTTACCATGTGTTAATGATGCATATGCGTTCTTAAAATCTTTATCTTCTGCATACTGTTCAACATAACTCTCATGTGTTAATGAACTGTTCTGAAGAATGATTGAAGCATTCATAGGTGGCCTCGATAACATGTCTGCTACTTTATTATGAATTCCCTTTTTGTATTTAATTACAAGATGAAACTGTTGCAAGAATCCCATCCATCTTAAATGCCTACTTTGCTGTACTTTAGTTTGAGATTGCAGATATTGAAGTGGCTGATGATTAGTATGTATGCCTGTTTCTTTTCCCATGATATAATGTTTCCACTTCTTCACACTCGGTACTAAAGCATACAACTCTTTATCATAATTCGGATAGTTACTTACTGCAGTAGAGAACGTTTCTGAATGGTAACAGACTGACTTCCTCACTTTCATCAAAACGGCTCCCATGGCAAACCCGCTGGCATCTGTTTCGATCTCAAATGGCTGCTGCAAATCTGGCAACGTCAGAACTGGTGCTATGCTAATCCTTTCCTTCAAAGTGTCGAAGGATCTCTGATGCTTGCCTCCCCACTGGAAAATTTCTTTAACGCTTGTCAACGCATGTAATGGAGTAGCAATGGAAGAAAACCCGGAAATGAATTTCCTCCAATACTGAACCGCACCCAGAAAACTCCTGATTTCAGTAACGGTGTTAGGCCGTGGCCAGTTTACAATGACGGCAACCTTGGCTGGGTCCACTCGCAGGTGGCCTCCACCAATAATATGGCCCATATATACTAAAGAAGTTTTAGCAAATTCACATTTGGACATCTTTACATAAAGCTTCTCCTTCTTCAGTACATCTAAAACTTTCTTCACATGTACAATATGCTCTTCCCAGGTTTTGCTAAACACAAGGATATCATCATCCAGATATATAAATACAAAATCATCAATGAATGGACGAAAGACATCATTCATGACCCGCATGAAAGTAGCAGATGCGTTACAGAGCTCGAAAGGCATCACAAGCCATTCATACAACCCCTGTTTTGTTTTAAATGTTGTTTTCCAGGCATCCTTTTCAGTAACACGGATTTGATGATACCTACTACGTAGATCCAATTTTGTAAAATAAATTGCATGTTTCAACTGATCAAGCAAATCATCAATGTGAGGAAGGGGATACCTGTTTTTAATGGTGATTTTGTTAAGGGCCCTATAGTCGATGCACATCCTCCAAGACCCATCCTTCTTCGGAACCAAAACTATAGGAGAGCCACAAGAAGAAGTGCTTGGCCGGATGACCCCCTTCTCAATCAGCTCCTGAACCTGCTTCTTGATTTCCTCATTTTGCATTACAGACATCCGGTACATAGCTATGTTCTGGAGTGGCACATCCTGCTGCAAATGTATCTCATGCTGAATCTCTCTCTTTGGTGGTAACCCTTTCAGATCTTGAAACAAATCATCATACTCAGAAATGATTTCAATCAGTTCAGATTTATGCTTAGGGTCACATCCTTCAAAAGATTTAGAAATCTCATCATTTTTCACCTTAACCATCATTAACACAAAATTCTTACTAGCATTTACCAGCCTCTTCATTTGTCCTGCAGAGACTATTGCTAGATTTGTTTTTGTCTTATGTGCTCGTACAATATACTCTACACCATCTTTAAAAAGATGATACTTATTCTGCTCTCTATAAAAGACTGCTTTCCGGTCATACAAATATGGACTCCCAAGTACTATTCCACAAATGTCAAGTGGTACTACATCTAGTTCTACCTCATCCATGAACTTTTCAGTAATTTCAAACTTCAATACAAATTTCTTTGTAACTTGCAATTGTGTATCATTAGTAACCCAACCCAGAGGATAGGGTTTTTCATGAGGAGCAGTAACTAGTTTAAGCTTCTTAACCACTTCTTCTGATATCAGATTTACTTGTGAACCACTATCAAACAATGTATCTATCTTTGTGTGATTTGCAATGACACAAACATGAAATAGTGCACTTCTATTTTTATCATTTTGCTTAGAAGTAGATGGCATATTTGTACTTGCACTAGAACTTGATTTTTCATCAATGGGAAGTGAGATACTTTTATTCTTACCCTGGATTCCGACAGCTGTAACCTTTGTTTCATCACCTGAGTTGGATCCCAAGTCTTGAATAACTGCTGCG
>LPNX011165822.1:192163-215188 GCA_001517045.1 Pseudotsuga menziesii | reverse complement strand
TAATGCCCTGCACCCTGCAATATACTTCAAGCTGCTTGATCCAATTGTCTAACTTTTCAGCATCTAAATCTCCATTATAAATTGGCAATTCGAATTTAACGTCCAATTTGAAATAAGGCATATTAGGATTTGCATTAGCATTATGTGAATGAGAAGCACGAGAAGAGGAGAAAGTTTGATTAGTATCAAGAGGATCACCATCTCCTCCTACTCCTTTACCCTTTTCTTCCTTCTTCACTTCTGCATCTCTGGATGAAGATCCTTCTTCCTTCTTCTTCCTTTCTGCACGCTCATCGAGAAGAATTTCCATCATGGCTTTCATGCTGATAAAATCCTCCAAAAACTCAGTTTTAGAAATAACAGGTTTTTCCCGTTCTGTATGTCCTTCTCCTTCCCCTCGTGGAGAAGACATGGTTCTTGAGAATGTTCTCCTTGAGCCAATCTTAGGATCTCCTTCAATTAATTCTCCTTCACCAAGCTTTAACCTGGACCTGGTAAGCATTCACAAACTTGCACAAGCAATTAACCTTCTCTAATACCATAACATGATCCGTCGGATCTCAACTTGAGTGCATTAAAAGTTTTTAAAGAATGCGTTTATCAGTTTTCTTAATTCATGAAACAACATTAACAGAAAGTAAATGCTTAAAATAGAAATGAAAAAAAAAGAAAAAACTGATAAACCGATGTGAAAAGAAACATAGAATCAGAGAGTCACAAACAGAAGTTGATAACAGAGTTCACCCCCTTCACTGGGCTACATCTCTGGGTCCCTCTCCAATGGGTACCGATCTAATTAATCTCTTTAAAATGGTACAAAAATGGTTCCGGGATCAACTTCCGCAACTGTAAACAGAATGCTGTACAAAGTCTTCAAGACCTCTCTTCTGGAAATTACAATTAGCCTTCAAAAGGCAAAGAAAGCTAAAATTATAACAAAGAATGTCGACTTTCGCAGCAACAACATCTGGACACTTCACAGCAAAACTCTCCTCTGTTTTATCACAGCAAGCTTCTCATAACAGAAAAACGATGCTCTGCTCTAAACAATCTGAATCCCCCTCCAGAAATGTGGCCAGCATCGTCTATTTAAGCGTTGAGTGGGAGGATAAGTAACGGGTTCGACTCGTATGCTACCCGTCTTTTCATATTCCCTCTATATTATGGTTATCATATGCTATCTTTTAACTTCCGTTGAAATGTTTCAACTGGCTGTACATATTACGTTACATTCGTTTCTGTTCCGCTAAATGTGGTAGCAGTTCCCAACGGTTCCATATAATACCATATATGGTATTGTTATCCTGCCACACAATGGATATCCATCACATTTAGAGCTGTTCCAAATGTTATATCCGCCAAGACTGAACCATATGCTAATAATGGAACAGATGTTATATCCACCCTCTAAATGTTACCACTAAACTCCACAAATGTTGCAGCATATAACTGTTTCATATGAGAACTTTGCTATATAATTGATCCACTGTCGCAGCATATAACTAAACTCCACAAATGTCGCAGCATAACGTGACTGCGCACCCCCATCTAACCGTCAGATCAGTTCCATTTAACTGTGCACAAGACCGCTAGAGGGTATACACCTGACTGCGCGGGCTTTTCACGAACCATTCGATGTTCCACTTGACGGTGCACAAACTGCGCGGCCCAGGCTATAACCGCACAGCCCATGCTATAACTGCGTGGCCCCTGCGCATAGCTGCGCGGCCCATGCGCATAACTGCGCGGCCCATGCACATAGCATTCTCTATGCATGAAATAACCATTGTACCATATATTGGATCAGCATATCTTTGAAGACTAATAACCCATTTGGATCAAGAAGAAGGGGATATTTGGTACCAGTTGTTACTCCTCAATACCAGTTCCATACATTGAATGGAAATGGTGTGATCATCTCTCCATGTGGTAGCTGCAACAAAATTCAGCTGCAACAGTGCTCCGCTACTCAGGGCATCACTGCAAAATACAGAGCATTTCCCATCCAATTGATTTCATTGATCCATTAACATCCAAAGCAGCAATACTCCCTATATTCCATGTTTTCATTCAATTCCATTCATGGCCATAACTATTTTGTTGTAACAGGGAAGCCTGAAGATCATAGATCTTCATGGCTACCTAATATTAGTGGATATGAATTGCGTTATTCATGTATATATACGGGAAGGTGATTTGAGCCTGGGGTTTGTTTATTGATATTAGACGGTGTAAGTTGTAACTGTGAATTACCATTTTTAATAAAAGGACCAAAATTCTTCATATCCTTGTGTTTTAATTCGTGTTAGTTCATGGTGTCTTTGTTCAAAGGCTGGGCCCGCCTTCCCACAGAGATTGTCGAGTTAATCAGATGCTTAGTTTATTTCTGTTGTGTGGTGTGGAATTACAGTAGATGCATTTTACAGTGAGCTGCAACAGTGATGATTGATGATGACATTTTCCTTTGATAGTTAATGATTGCATTCTAATTAGCTACAACTGTGTGGTGTGACAATCGACTGTTAGGATAATTTCTCCTTATGCAAGTGTACCATTTAGCTGTTATAGTCAAGCTCAACTCTAGTTTATTTCTATTATTTGTCTTTCTTGGAATTTATTGAATTAGTCAGATTATGATTGCAATTGGTGTGAGTTTTTACTGTCATTTATAATTTGCATCTTAGATAATTTAGACAGATCTTAGTTGATTCTTAGTAGTCTGATATCTTCATAGTTTACTTTCTGCAAAAGTAAGTCTTGCTTAATTCTTTCTAGATCAATGATTGTTGGACTAGTGATTGTAGGAAGGTAAATGCATTTCTGAATTCTTAGGTGGATAAAATAGATTAGCCTTAGCCATGAGAAGAATTTGGCTGAGCATACTGGTAGTATATTTCAATTTTTATTCATTCAATCAACTACTTAAGTGTTTATGCATAGATTGTGCTAATTATCTTTGAAACAAAAAGACTTCCCTGGGTTGACAATTCATATTGAGCTTTCTTTGTGTTAGTTGTAATTTTATTAGCATATAGGGTGACCAAAATTTTGGCACCATTGTCGGGGAAGATAATTAATAGACACAAAAGTAGTTGCATTTATTCTTATTCCTCGGTAGTTTTTAAGCTTGCATGAGTTTTGGGTTGCATGAATACAAGGAAAGTACAACAGAATATTCCTACAACTCCCTAGAATACTAACTTTGCAGGTGGTCGAGTTCATGGAAGTAGTCCACCCTCAGGAAGAAGGAAATTCATTGACAATTTAGTTGCCAGGGATAAATATTTTTCTACTGGAACTCGCAATCAAGGACCATCATATGTCAGAAGAAGCCCTGTTACTCCTAGGCTAGAGGCATCAGTTTCCAAGGTGGAGAGAACAGTAGGAGATGTGACACCATCTGGTGTCACTAAGGAAGGAATTCCAAAATATAGGGGTATTTCTATGGGAGGAGGTGGAACAGAGGTGATCTACCATATTGATGGAAGGGAGGTTACAAAGGAGGAGTGGTTACAATTTCAGCAGGAGTTGGAGAATTATAGGATGCAAAGAAAGGAGGAGGAAGAGGAAAAAATGAATAATGAACGTCACCCTGACCATCATGAAGAAAGAGTATGGGATAACCATCAAAATGATGGTGACCTCTAGCATGAGGAGACTATCGCCACACTTCAGTTCCTCATTCGTCAACCAACTAGACCGACCCCCATGAAGAACATCTCACCATCAGTATTACCACGCTTTCATGGGAAAGCCACAAAGGATCCAAGTGAGCTCCTCTTTGAATTCAACATCCTCTGTTGAAGCTACGATTACACTTCCAGTTAACAAAAGCTGAAACTCTTCCCTTTTACTTTAAAGGACAACGCTCTGCGTTGGTTTATGATCTTGGGTGGTGATATTGTTTCCACCTGGGAACAAATGAAACATGTATTCCTTGGAAAATATCAAGTGTACTATAGGACTAAGGATAAAAGAGAATAATTGTTTAAGATGATGCAGAAAGAGGAAGAAAGTCTAGAGGACTTTGTGGAAAGACTTCTATACAATGTACAAAGGGAAGGACAACCCGATATGGGGAAACATGTACTCAAAATTATCTTATTGTGTGGAATCAGAGAAGATTACCTGGATATGTTGATTTTTTTGGGAAAATGGGATATCTCAAAAGAACCATTTGAGGATATTGTTGACTTATGTCGAAGATATTCGAGAGGATCCTCAAGAACCATCAATCGGGACAAAGGACTAGACAGAGATGTCTTCACTAGAAATCAATAAGTCATCTAATGGAGGATCCACTTGGGCAGAAATAGGAAACCTTTTTGAGAATTTTAAGACATAAATGATGAGTTCCATCTCCTCATAAATGGATGTCCTTAGAGAAAAGCAGAGGCAAGCAGTAGAATATTTGGCACTTGGCGTATTATGTCCCAGAAGTAAGAAGAAACATCCACTGAGGGAATGTCCGCTTGACAAAGTGGAAGTATGCAAAATCTGTGAATTGTATCATGATACTAAGGAATGCCCTTCACTACCCCAAGTTAATAAAGTCCTGCAGGCATCTACTCCAGATGTGGATCAAGCTTACTTCATTGCTCAAAAGAAGCCTTGGAAAACTCGAAATCAAGGTATGAATCTAGACCCATTACCTTTTTGGAATAATATGAATAATATAAATAACATGAATAATATGAATACACAATTCCCTGCACATTATTCTAACAACCAATGGAATCCATCTCAAACCTCTATGTAAAATCCTAACTCTTGGACATCTTGGACACAACAATCAATCTAGCAAGGCCCTTGGCTTCATGGGTGGAGAAATTCCTACCTAGGAAATCATTTTCCTCGCATCCAACCTTCTCATCAACATTTTCCTCCCCAACAGTATCCTCCTCACCAATACCCTCACCAACAATATAAGCAGGCACAGCTGCAACTCCAAAATAATGTTGCACCAATGAACATGCCACTATGACCAAAACTACCTTCCCAACCCAACCCTAACCCGAATAAAGCAGTTCATTAATTTGAGACTGCCAACATGCCTGCTTACTCCATTACCCCGTCTCCCTGCAATGACATACACTTACGATCAGGGAGAGCAATGGAGCCCTTAATCATTGAAGATGTTCCATCTTCTACAACTGAAGTGAGAATGAATTAGCAATATCCATTTAATACAAAAATCCCCATCATTGAGGATGCTGAGAGTCCTACTGAAATACCAGCTGAAACATAGGAAGAAACACTTATTGAAACACGCCCTACACAACGAACAAGAGAACCACCATATCATGAATGTCTGATCGTACAAAATTTAGTGGAACAACCTCAGTTTAATCTCTTATGGGAATTGAATAATTTATATTTTAAAATTATACTATTACAATCCCTTCATGACGTGCCCATCTATGCCAAGACCATTAGGGATATGTGTGTAAAAGAAACAAGAATAAAGCCTAGGGATCCTCTCACTGTCCATGTAATAGGAAAAATCTCCGAATTAATAATGGGAAAAACTCTCTCGGCTAAGTATGATGATCCTGGAAACCATACTATTACATTACACATTGGACACACTTAGATACATAATGTTTTGGTAGATTTAGGCGCATCTATTAATGTTATGACCATCAAAACTATGAAAAAACTTGGGTTCACTAATATTCGGCCAACCCCTACTATATTCGAACTTGCTGATAGTTCCACCATCAAAGCCAAGGGAATCCTGGATGACCTTGTAGTCTCTACTGATTCATGGGAGTACCCTATGGACTTCTTGGTTTTGCAACCAAAGTCACATCTAGGGGGACATCCGTTGATCCTAGAGAGACCATGGTTAGCCACAACAGATGCTTGCATCAGCCACTGGTCGGGGTCCATGACCATTTCAAATGGGACTGATACAAAAGAACCGACCTTATACCCTCCAGCTCGACCCAACTTAGAAGTTGAAACTCCACTGTGGATGGATCTGGAGGAAGAAGAAGGCGTTCAACCATTATTAACAATAGGGAAATCCTTAAATTTTAAGGATGAAGTAGAGGACGATAATATTAACAATTTCATCAGTGAGCCCAGATATGTTGATAAACATGTTTATAAAATTATGAATAATACTTTTTAGGTGAAGAAGAATAAGAAAATCTAACAAAAGAGACCCTAGTCAGTGATGCCAACATAATTCCAGTACTTAAAAACTTGAAAAGCATTCCAGTAGAAATATAGTCGGGAAAAACATTGAACATTAATCTGAATCTTGCTCCTGATGAGTTGGAACGCTTGATCGCTCTACTGAAACAACACAAAGGATCCTTTGCTTGAGAATACACAAATATGAAGGGAATCCCTTCTAATCTGTGTACCCATCACATTTACATCAAAAGCAACTCCTGACTTGTGTTCCAACCACAACGAAGGATGAACCTTAAATTGAGGGATATAGTGAAGGAAGAGATACAAAAAGTCTTGGAAGCAAGATTTATATACCCAGTTTCAGACAGCGAGTGGGTTTTTCCACTCGTGATAGTGCCAAACAATAATGGGAAATTGAGAGTCTACATAGAATATAGGGAGTTGAACAAAGCAATGCAAAAGACCATTTTCTCCTACCTTTTGTTGTTAAGGTACTTGATACCTTGTCTAGGAAGAATTTGTTTTCCTTTATGGATGGATTCAGCGGTTACAATCAAATCTAGATTGGTATGGAGGACCAAGACAAGACCACCTTCACCTGTCCTTGGGGTACCTTTGCATACAGGGTACTTCTCTTTGGTTTGTGTAATGCACCTGCCACCTTTCAGAGAGTTGTGATTGGGATCTTTTTGGAAATGGTAAACAACTACATGGAAATATTTATGGATGACTTTACTTCATATGGTAGTAGCTTTGAAGAAGCACTGAAAAAATTAGAAAAGGTTTTAGTACGATGTGAACAAACCCAACTATCTTTAAGCACTGAAAAGTGCCATATGATGATGAGCTAGGGTGTAGTTTTGGGGCACTTCATCTCTACTGATGGTATCCAGGTAGACCCATCCAAAATCAGGGTAATTGAAAACATACCCACTCCTGGAACACAAAAAGAGGTACGTAGCTTCTTAGGGCATGCTGGTTACTACATAAGATTTATAGAAAAATTTTCCAGGATAGCCTCTCCTTTATTCACTCTGTTGATGAAGGATGTATAGTTTGATTGGAATGATGCATGCCAAAAAACATTCACTGAACTTACGAAAAGGATATCCACAACCCCTATCTTACGAGGGTCCAATTGGGCTCTGCCTTTAAACATCTCCTCAAATGCTTCTGACACTGCCATTGGAGCAGTGCTGGGAAAGCATGAAGGTCATGCTCTATATGCAATTTATTATATCAGTAAGAACTTGGTCCCTGATCAACTAAATTACACTGTCACAGAAAAGGAATTCAATTCCAGTATAAAATCAGCAAATTTAGACATTATATCTCTGGATACTCCACTTTTGTGCACACTAACCATTCAACCATTAAGTACTTAATGAACAAACCCATCACTAATGCTAGAGTAACTAGATGGCTATTACTATTAAAAGAATTTGATATTACAATCATTGATAGACCTGTGAAGGAAAACATTGTTGCTGATTTTTTATCTCGACTTACTGACAATGATGAGAGTTTACCAGTCGAAGATTCCTTCCCTGATACGCAGTATCAGCTCATTCCCCTTGGTACGCAGATGTTGCTAACTATTTGGCTACAAGAAATCTTCCAACACATTTATCAAAGAGAGAGAAAAGAAAAATTATACAAGAGAGTGTCAGGTAATGCTCGATAGATGGACATATTTTCTACATAGGTCCCAATTTGGAGATCAAAAGATGTGTAAGGGAAGATGAAATTTCAGTATCTTAAAGGCTTTCCACGATGAGCCCTACGGGGGACACTTTGCTGAGAAATGAACATGTCATAAGGTATTACAAATGGGCTATTTTTTGGCCAAAAATTTTAAGGGATGCAAAGAAATATGTTCAGGCTTGTGATAGCTACCAAAGAATGGGCCAGCCAAATAGACTAGATGAGATTCCTCTTCAACCACAGTTGATGGTTGAACCTTTTCAGTATCTTAAAGGCTTGCCATGACGAGCCCTACGGGGGACATTTTGATGACAAACGAACATGTCATAAGGTATTACGAATGGGATGTTGGCCAACAATTTTTAGGGATACAAAGAAATATGTTTAGGCTTGTGATAGATGCCAAAGAATGGGCTGGCCAAACAAACTAGATGAGATTCCTCTTCAACCACAATTGGTGGTTGAACCTTTTGATATATGGGCTCTAGATTTTGTAGGTCCTATCAACCCTCCCTCGAAGCAGAAAGTTTATATTCTAGTTTGCACTGATTATATGACCAAATGGGTGGAGGCCGTAGCTTTGGTCAAGGCCAATGACCAAGCTGTAATGGATTTCTTATATGGAGAAATATTCACCCATTTTGGAGTACCCAAGGAGATAGTTATAGATGGAGGACCACAATTTGTGTCCCAAAAATTGGAAGCTCTATTACAGAAATATCACATTCATCATAGGATAACCTCACCATATCATCCACAAGACAATGGACAAGTGGAAAGTACCAACAAGGTAATTGAGGCTATCCTTACCAAAAAAGTTAGAAACCATCACAAAGACCGGGTTGACAGATTTCCAGAGGCACTATGGGAATATCACACCACATGGCACAACACTATGGGATTTTCTCCCCATACGAATTGGTGTATGGTAAGAAATCTGTGTTTCCCATTAAATTTGAAATTAAAAATTTAAACACAGCCATGGAAGCAAACTTATATTTGATAGAAGCTCAGAGCAACAGATTGGATCAGTTAAATGAACTTGATAAGAAGCACACATCTGCTGTGCATCATACATTGTTAATTCAACAACAACGTTCCAAGTGGCATGATCGGCTCATAAATAAGAAAGTATTCTTTGAAGGAGACTGGGCCTTATTGTATGATTCAAGATTCAAGAGGGATTTTAAAGGCAAAATACATAAAAGATGGTTGGGACCCTACCAAATAGATAAGGTGTTTGATAATGGCACAGTACGCCTGGTTACTATTGATGAAAATCAGATGCCATTATTCGCTAATGGTCAAAGGATGTGACTGTATCATAAGCCGATTTCAAAGGATGCATTCATTTTGCATGTTGTAGATAATCCAAATTATCAGTTAATGCAAGGGAAGGAATTTCTTTCTGCCCCTGTAAAGTTTTAAGAACACTGCAATTTTTGCACAAGAATCTGTATATAAATAAATTGTTGTTCTATTTTATTTTCTTTTATGATTTGATTGGTTTTCTTTTGAAGAATGTGTACATGAATCTACTTGAGGAGCAATGGTCACAACTGGGCCAAATGATTGCGGGCCCCTTAGCCTATTTTTCTGTTATGAATAACTCCTTGAAGAAGATGAACAGTTCAGCAGCAGCAACCAATCAATTGAAGATTTGTTTATTTTTCCACCTTTGCGGCAGCTGCGACTCTGCCAAACTTTTCCTATCCTTCCATCTCTCGCAGCTGTGACTCCACCATATTTGTCCTGTTTTCTAGGTGCGACTCCGCTAAAATCTGCCTATTTTTTCCATTTTTCACAGCTGTGACTCTACCATATTTACCCTATTTTCCAGGTGTGACTCCGCTAATTTGTTCCTATTTATCCTATTATTCGTAGTTGTGACTCTGCCAGATTTTTCCTATTTTCTAGCTGTGACTCCACCAATTTCTGTCTATTTTTCCTATTATTCACAGCTACAACACCGCCAGATTTGTCCTATTTTCCAGATGTGACTCCACTAACATCTTCCTATTTTTCTAATTTTCACAGCTATGACTCTGCCATATTTACCCTATTTTCCAGTTGTGACTCTGCCAAATTTTGCCTATTTTTTCAATTTTTCGTAGCTGTGACTCCCCCCCAGATTTGTCCATAGAACAGTTGCGTCTCTGCTATATTTTTCCTACCTTTCCTATTTTGGCAGTTGCGAGTCCTTCAGATTTATCCATAAATATCATCGTCAACAACTCCGCTGGTTTCCAACTTATTTCACAGCTTCAACCACAGTTCCATCAAGAATGAAAAGACAACTATTGATTTGCCAAGGGCGCCAACCAACATGGATGAACTTGCCGCTCATTTGGTGGTGGCCAAATCATAACAGTACATGCACAATTATGTTTTCAATTGATTTCCATGATGACATGTCAAACCATTATGGAAAGTTAAGGCTCATTTCATATTACGAAGGTATGGATTCTGACCATTTACATGATTAGGCATAAAATGGATATGGAAAAATTAATCATGCTTTGTCTTTTGTACTCGTGATCAAAAACATACTCATTTAAATGTCAATCAATATGACCAAATCGGTACTTGGGCCTATTACATGACCATCACCTTTTTCCCAATTTCTACCAAATCTTTCCAATTATTCCATTTTCATAACTGTATTGACTTTCCTAAAATACCTAATCCCGACCTTGGTTGTTCATTGAACATTCTTGTGCTGTAACTTCCACTTCTGGATCTATAATTTCTCGATTCTCTATCAAAAATATGAAGGAAAGGTGATATGGGTAAACCATCCTGACATGAACCTGTGAACGCATAGGCCCTGCATAGAAACACAGAGGTTTTTCCCATTTTTTAAGCAGCTGGATGGACTGGGTATTTTCAATGACTAAATAGTTTTCACACAGAAACAACTTTACAGTTCATCCTTAATTTTACTGACACTCATTCGGAGGTCAGAGGTGTGCACATAGATGTTACATAAGCAATTATGGGGGAGGTTACTGGTTCTCCTCAAGTAGGAAGGAGTTGGTTTGGACGAAAAACCCAGAATGCGACTGTAGTGCAGGATTTTCTTGCAGCTGCTGAACATATTCAAAGAAGAGGTCGTGGGATAACTCTAGAATCATTACCCCGTCCTTGGAATCAAGTGGAAATATTCCTAAAGAAATATATTAACTATGAAGGCAGGTATCAAATTTTCTACTTTTATGAATTTCCCTTATTGTCTCATCTACACCACGATAATCTAATCAATATGCCATTTTACTTATTGAAAACCCTACATTACATGGTGGGGTTTGTGACAACAACCCAAAATCCAGTTGCTTCTCTTACAAACCATGGCCTAGTTAAATTACTGATCTTAAGGGAATTAGCAAAGCATAACTGAACCCGAGCACAATTTCTTATAGAGCCTGGTATAATTCGGGAACCTACACAGTTGGGGGGTATTGAAGTAGAAGAGGAGGACAGGGGACCGAAATAGTTGGGGGGAGGGTGAGACAATGGCAAACCAAAATTAGAATGATTAGGAGGAATATTTGGAGGAGGTTGCAACAACAATAAACCTTGTAGTGGGAATAGTTATTATGGAAGCTTCAGCAAAAAAAGCTGAGACTGGAGCAACATTAGATGCTGTGACAGTGGAAGCTACGGATGTGGAAGCTATAATGGCAGAAGAGGATGTGGATATTTTTAACATTGAATCTTCCCCTGAATTGTGGAAGAAATTTTGGTGGCTGAAACAAGGGAAGATGATGGATTGGGGAATAATCCTTCTATATTAGCCTCAGAATTGGAAACCCTATGCCACACTGAAGAAGGAGAAGATCAAAAGAAGAATTTAAGTCATCTAGGCAGGTGAAAATAAGGAGAAATAGGTCTGTTATAGCAGTAGAAGTAGCACGGGTAAAGTGGGAAAACATTGAAGCAAATATCGAGTTTCCCATTCTAACACCCCGATTAACCGCCGCTCCACAAGAACCTGCTGCAAAAAACCCCAAATTGGGAGTATTTTGTATGAGAATGACCTGCTAAAAGAGGATGTACAAATGCTTTGGAATGAATTAGAGAAGTGGAAATAAGCATGTAAGAAATAGGTAGAGAAAATATTGAACACTTTAGTGGAGGATGTAGATCAGTTGGAAAATTAAACTCCTATTTTGGGAGGTGAAGAACATAAACAGGTGGTATGTCCAGAATGCGAAGAAATATTTAAACAGGTAGTGTATAAGGTTATAAAGCAAGGATTATCAGAACAAGAACCTGCACAGGAAAATGAAGAAGGAAAAGAAGTACCTGCAGTGGATCCAATTGATGAAAATGAGCCAGAATTTGACATAATCCCTGACCTGGAATAAGGAGAAAGATGAACAAATGCAATCCCAGCCATCAGGGGATATTGAAGTATTCTTGGATTAGTCTCATTTTTCAAGAAGACATTGAAGTAACTCAAGATAAATCTCAATAATTTGGAGACACTGAAGTGATCTCCAAACAGGAGGCTGTTACACAAGAACCAACGTCCTTAAAGCTGCTTGTTGAAACTACAACTCAGATAAAAGATTTTGATATTGAGACACAATAAAAAGATGTTTTTACTCAAGAACTAACATCCTTAGAAATTTTTTTAGAAGATGCAAATCAAACTGAAGTTGCCATGGTTGAATTACAGAAGGAGGATGCTATTACACGAGAACCAACATCCCCAAAATTATCTGTCGAGAGTGAAACACTGACTGAAGTTTATAGGGATGAGATTCAGAAGAGGGAAGTTGTCACACAAGAACCATCATTCCTAAAATTATTTATTGAAGAAGCCACACAGATAGAGGCCGCTGCAACACTGATGGAAGAGGTAGTTGTTACACTGTCAATACAAAGTGAGAAAGCTGAAACATATGGTGACAAGGTAGGGATGCAAATTTCTCAAGATATTGTTAATTTAGATTCTGAAGATAAGAAATATGCAGAAGTTAGAAGTATTCAATGCCTGATAAAGGAGCTCTCATTGTTGATTATGGAAGTGGAGAAGTAAAAAAATCATGCTGACCGATGTCAGGAAGGGATGGTTCACCTTTTTTAATATAGAAGGACCATCAAAGAATTAAGGGAGAAATGAGTAGAGGAGTTAACTTATTAATGGTTTCGATGGAAGGAGGTGCAAAAATAATTGAAGGAATTGAAGAAATTCAATTCCACATTGAAAGAAAAAGATAAAATGTACGCTCTCTCTCATGAATTGATGAGCTTTAGAGCTCCATCTCCCTCCTATCCGGTTTTCTTGTATGAACAAATGAATCTGTTTAAATTAAAATCCCTGAAGGAGGGAATACATTATTAGTTGACGCCCTCTGCTGAGTTCTTAGAGACCT
The DNA here is from genome assembly GCA_001517045.1 of Pseudotsuga menziesii. Taxonomy (NCBI): domain Eukaryota; kingdom Viridiplantae; phylum Streptophyta; class Pinopsida; order Pinales; family Pinaceae; genus Pseudotsuga; species Pseudotsuga menziesii. The sequence goes on along the minus strand of LPNX011165822.1, from coordinate 201,959 downwards.
TTGTGGAGAGCAGTTTCACTGAACATAATCTGTTGTGTGAACTCTATTTGCATGCGATGGCTTGTCCCATGGACCATTTCTCTAACCTTGTTCCTTATTTGGGAGATGTTCAGTTGAGATCCTTTTCCTCTATTATTAAGAATCATGTACAATGGGAAGATGCTTTTCATACAATCTCTTAGAATGAGTCCAACTCCAACTTGTGGATTAGGAGTGAACCTCAATCTCCTCTGGTTCTCCTTGCACTCCATGGAAGGAGGCTCAAATACCCTATGAAGACTCGGTAGTTGATGGAACTGCAAGAAAAGGTTATTTCCACCTGTGTTAATCAGATCTCCAAACATCAGCATCTTGCTATGGAAGGAAGTAAGCACATGTGGCGAAATTCTTCTTAGATTTGAAAAAAAGGGACCCTTATTGTTTCAGAAATTTTAAATAGGCTCTCCCTAGGGTGGAAGGATATGTTGATTGCATGAAGAAGTGTGGACCTCACTGGCTAGGACTCAAATAGAAGTGTCCACTTATATGGTGGCCAACAAAGCCATACATGGATGATTATAGACTGACTAAGGTAGAGGAGAGGCAGTGCTAGAGATATTGGGCTACCTGTAATGGATATCTGGATGGGTGTGAACTACCTGAAAGTTCCTTCAAAATTTCCTCTCTCCACGAACGAGGTCCAGAGTCAGACTTAGAATAGTGGAAGTTGTTGCATGAGGACATGCAATTGGATACTTGGGGGGAGATGTTGGGTCCCGGAATAACCCATTTTTTACCACACTAATTATATCTATTTGCCTTGTCCTACTTCATTTCCATACACCAGATAGATGTTTTTCCTCAAGTTGAGCATAAATCCTTACAAGTATGATTTATTATTGTCTTATTCTATTAATGCCTAAGATTGTTATAGTTATAACTCTATATTTTGAATTTTGCTAATATGTATTGATTTGAAAAATATAGTTCCAAGCCTTGAGGAACACAGGTGTAACAACCCGCTTAGTTTGGAGAAGAACGGGATATTTGGTACCAGCTGTTACTTGTCAGTCCCAGTTCCATACGTTGAATGGAAAAAATGTAATCACATCTCCACGTGGTAGCCGCAATAGCGCTCTGCTATTCAGGGCATCGCTGCAACAGACAGAGCATTTCCTGTCCAATTTATTTTGTTAATCCATTAACAGCCAGAGCAACCATAATCCTTATATTCCATATTTTCATTCAATTCCATTCACAACTGTAACTATTTTGTTGTAATAGGGCAGCTTGAAGATCATAGATATTCATGGCTACTCGATATTAGTGGATATGAATTGCGTTATTCATGTATATATATGGGAAGGAGATTTGAGCCTAGGGTTGGTTAATTGATATTAGACTGTGTAACCTATAACAGGAAGCTATAACTATGAATTACCATTTTTAATACAAGAAGCATAATTCTTTGTATCATTGTGTTTGAATTTGTGTTAATTCATGACGTCTCTGTTCGAAGGCTGGGCCCTCCTTCCTACAGATATTGCTGAGTTAATAAGATGCTTAGTTTATTTATATTTTGTGGTGTGGAATTACAATAGATTCATTTTACAGTGAGCTGCAACAGTGATGATTGATGATGGAATTTTCCTTTGATAGTTAATGATTGCATTCTAATTAGCTGCCACTGTGTGGTGTGATAGTCGACTGTTAGGATAATTTCTCTTTATGCAAGTGTACCAATTATCTGTTACAGTCAAGCTCAACTCTAGTTTATTTATGTTGTTTGTCTTTCTTGAAATTTATTGAATTAGTCAGATTATGGTTACAATTGGTGTGATTTCTGACTATCATTTATAATTTGCATCTTAGATAATTTAGACAGATCTTAATTGATTCTTAGTAGTTTGATATCTTCATAGTTTACTTCTTGCAAAAGTAAGTCTAGCTTAATTCTTTCTAGATCAGTGATTGTTGGACTAGTGATTGTAGGAAGGTAAATGGATTTCTGAATTCTTCGATGGATAAAATAGATTATCCTTAGCCATGGGAAGATTTTGACTGAGCAGACAGGTAGGATAATTCAGTTTTTATTCATTCAATCAACTACTTAAGTGTTTATGCATAGATTGTGCTAATTTTCTTTGAAACAAAAAGACTTCCCTGGGTTGACAATTCATATTGAGCATTCTGTGTGTTAGTTTGATTAGCATATAGGGTGACCAACATTAGTTTTTGCTATGCAATAAACCTATAATTCCTAGTTGATACCCCCATAATGTAATAGAATTTGTATTAACAAAAAATCTTAACATCAACATAACTATTCTTCCTTCATGACTAAAGGAATATTAAATACACCAGTTAGATCCGTATTCACGTTGACTCCTCCTTTAATCGAAACTTAATGGATATTCTAACAGATCCAAGTAATTTATTAGATTATCCATCTGAATCTCATCTTTGGCAATCCTGACGATTGGGTCAATCAAATTCAATTAGTTATATAAATTCAACAAAATGTATCAACCGTACTCACTCAAATAAAAAGATTGTTGAAACTGAAAGGTATCCACTCATATAGAAAGGTAATAAACATTTTAATTCAAACTACCAAGTCAACATATTTAGGATATTTACTAGTTTAGCATATAAACTTTACCTTTAAACATTCACGACTAGGATGACTTTCCATATACTGTTTTACTCCACCTTCCAAGAACTTATTTCATAAAGCCTTAACTCCAATAGTCGAACTATTTTGATTACTTTGTTGTCCTTCAATGAAACTAATTGTAGAGTACGAGGAGATAATCATTGTCTAGTATTTACCCATAAAAGATCATTCATATATATAATTAAACATATACAATGCTCACATATAGATAAAGCTATGCCATTATAATGCTTCAACAAATGGAACATACTTACTTGCAATTCAAAGACGACTTTTCGGTTACCTATTTTAGATCCTTGGAAATGAAATTTTATGCTTGCGTCTTATAGATGGACTCCCTTTGCTTGTTCAACTAACTTATATTTGTTTCCTCCAATTGAGCCCAAATAATCCCAAGCGTTTGTAACATGTGCTCTGATACCATATGTAACATACCCCAAATACCTAAATAGATTCTCTAGGTGGCAGTATAATTTTTTTATTATTTTTAATCACAACCAATAAATTTAGAATCATTGTTCACTTAACCATAACCATACTTTTATAATTATGAATCTACCAAATACAATCACTTCAATGCTGATTTACATAAACTAATTATAATAAGGTACAACCATTACACTAGTCGTAATAAAATATTTGGAATGAGATAACGATTTACACATTAAGACTGTCTTTTAATTGTGGTCCCTACATAATAAGGTACCATACTTTGTACTTGATCTCCTGGGCGCAATGATCAGAGATGACACATGAGTCTATTGAGTGGATCAAACAACAAGGTTAGATATACTTTATATGTTAAAAGAAGCTAACTAAAAAGTATGCACATATACACCGGTTTTACTCTATAGTGTCTTCCGAGAGTTATCTTGATGCATTTTCACAACCTCTGCAGCCAACATTTGAAGTCATGTAACTCAACATACATATTAGTACTATATACTAGTCTATAAATTCAAGAACATAAGCTTCATAATAAACTTATAAACAAGATGAATTAAATCCTATAAACAAAGCTAACCATTATAGATACTTTTTTAATCCGACTTTAGCTTTGGCGACTGAAAGCATGTCTACAAATTTCCTGTCAACGATAGGCTTCATCTGACATATTTTTTTCCATCTAGATCCACCCTCAAGCTGGGCAACGAATCCACTAAGGTTCAAAATTATAAGCAGAAACTCTCTAAGTTTCAAGTTAAGATAGTATTGTAATCAAAGGGATACTTTGTCTATGAGTACGAGACTTAAATTTCTCAGTTGTCATAATATTTTAAAACCATTAATCACGACTAATCCCTCATCATGGTTTTGTTCATAAACAAAAGGTGTGTCATCCTTATTGCTTAAATGGATGGAAATCTAGCCGTATTTTAAGAATGTAATTTCATTAGTAAAAATAAACTATTCTACCATTTATAGAAACCATTTACCCTACCAGTATTTATACTAGGAAACATCTATAAATTACCCATTACATTCAAGATGATAAGTTCCTAAAATTCTTCATTGGATATCCATATTATAAGATAGGGATCTTCCCTTTACAAGTGCATGCTTTTATACATAAATTGACCTTTATTCTTGTACCATTTATTATTGAAAAATCCTTTCATGATTATGGTAATATATGAACCTCTTGCCAAAATATAATTAAATATAAATAAAGTAGTCACGTCGACCCAAGATTTATTTTTAATGCAACAAAATCTCGACTAACATCTTAACACTTTCGAGAAACTTATAAATGCATTCAAAGGGTGACCAAAATTAGAATTTATATTATCAAACATTAAACTCATGTTAGAGATTGCAGGAAGTCACAATGAGATTTAAAACATCGAGCTTGATCTCCTATCTAGAAATCGCAGGTATACCAAACAATATCAAACTTGATTTCTTATTCATAAATAGCAGGCGAGTTCTATAATCTATCAAAGTGGAATCGTTGTAGATCTAAAACGTTTAAAGAAATCACCATCAGTCAATCAACTTTGTCTCTTATCCATAAATCATAGGAACCATTACATTCATATCCAAAACCTACCAACTGGAATTCACAGGAAGATCTAAAATATTTAAAGAAATCGATGGCAGTCAAAGTATACTCTCATATTGCAGATCCAAAATATGTTTAACATGAATCACAACATCAATTCTAGAATCATATATGTAGATCCAAACTATATTTATAAGGTATCACAACATCAATCTAATATCATATTTAGATCAAAAATATGTTTAAAAGGAAATCACAGACATTAATATATATATTCAGATCAATATGTAATAAGAGTTCTTCAATAGTTTTTCATTGAATTTTCGTTCTACTTTGCTATCATCCACGGCCAGCACATGACGCTAGGAAGTGCTCTCTCCCTTTTCGGGTGGATCGATCTGAAGTCGAAGGCATGGTATCTTCTATTCTGAAATTTGAATCTCTAGATCGTTTCCTACTCATGAAGTCCTTTTCAATAAGGATAACCCTTAAAATAAACAATTTGATCTAATCCCCTAAATACCCATATGAACTCTTGTGTGCCAAAGTGGCTTGGAATACTACGCCCATGGAAAATAAAATCTCTTGTCGACAAGCGGAATTCATTCGTTCAACGACTGGGTCAAGAAATTGATTAAGAAGGGACGAGTTCTTCCGACGGTGGATTAGACTAAAATCCCATGCGCGTAATCACACGTCTCTAACGTCTGAGATTGAAAACAATTGAGGGATCTCTTACACATATATCTTACAGATGCTTCGACTACCAAAACCATCCTGTATCTTGTGTAGTAAAAACACGAACAGGAAAAACACAAACGAAGCTACGGAGGAGGATAAACGCAGGCACAATCTATGCATTTAGATCGCAATTCCCTTCTTAAATGAAATCGTAAGAATTATATACATTCAGAATTAAAGCTTTGAAAACACAGGTATCCAGAAGGAAAATCACAGACAGTTAAATATATATTCACATCCACACATTCAGATATATATAAAAATTCAGATCTAAATGTTTTCTAAAGGAAATCGCAGGTATCATGGTCTTGGCCAAAACATATGCACAATATAAGAATTCTGATGATCAAGAAATGGAATTACATGTATTACATATCCAGTTCATTATGCTATGAAATCATCGGCACACAAACAATATCATACTCAATATCATATCAGAAATCGCAGGCAGCAACATTGCAAGAAAAAAAAACAAGAAGGTTTATTCTCTTCCATACACCGACATCCAGAACGAAATTATGAGTCAAACTTACCTTCTAAATCATAGGGAAAATGATGGAATTTGTTCAACCCTTTTTCCTTTCCATGAGCCATCCCTTTTCCTTTTCAGCGAAACTCTTCCCATTCTTGGCATGCCCTTCCTCCCAGAAACTTTGCCTTAAAAAGGAAAACCATTTTCCTTTAGAGAAGACACGTGGTTGGAGGTCTTATCCACGTTTTCATTTGGATTTAAATCGGGGAGACTACTCCAAGATTCTCCTTAATCAGAGATCGCAAGACCCATTTCATTAAGGCTTGAATGTTTAACGTTTCCCTTAAGAATTAAGTAATAAAGATTACCACCAATAAATAAATAAATAAATAAATAAATAAATATATATATATATATATATATATAAATAATTGTTATTCATGTACTAAACATATAATAATGTTTATGTTTTCCAAGGCTCTTCAAGTATATATATATATATATATATATACACCAACATACGTTTTAACATATATATACCAACATATGTAATCGTTTATGTTTTAACTAATATATATATATATGTTTATCATAATTCTTTCACTATAATATCTACATCTATATCTATATATATAGTGTTACCATATAAAAGGTTATTTTACTTCAATATACATATGCATCAGGTTCTATGTGTATATGTAGTAATATTTTTCTTCTACCTTTGCATAAACAAGTTTTACTTGTCGTAGTTACTCTTAGGTTTTCAAGATGTGTTTTTAGGCGATAATTTCTTCATGCTGGAGCCTTAGGCTCATACTTTTGTAGTAAAAGGAATTATCTTAATTATAAGAGTAGATCATAAATTGAGCTTTTAAGAAATTGACTAGCTTCTAATAAGTGACTTAAGGTCGAAGGTGAGGTTTGTAACTGGTTTCCTCATCAACATCAAGATGGTACCAAGTTATGTTTACTAGAACTCTAAGGTTTCCCTCATCATTTACCTTTCCCCTAGTGGATTCGTCCCCAATCATCGTTTTAGTCATGCACGCTTTGAGTCTCCTAGCATTATCAATTTTAGCTATAATTTGATGAGGCTAGGATTAGTACTTATAGTGATTTTTATTTACACTTTTTCGTTTCCGGTTGCGTACTGAGGGGATATTACATTAACATTTAAATTTCACATGCAAATTTAATGGTTAAAAAAGATCCCGAAGATTTTTAGATCATAGGAGGTCATTGATAAATTTGGAAATTGGTGTTATTTTTATGGTGCTTCTCAAGGAAGACCAAGAATAGGTGGTGTGGAAGGTCTAGTATTCCTATCTAATGACCATTGGCACAAATTTGAAGGAATATTTAGTAGAAGCACAAATAATACAGATGAGTTGAAGGCTCTCAAATTAGTCTTACTTTTAGTGATTTTCAAAGGGGTTCAAAAACTACAAGTATTTGGAGACTACTTGTTAGTGATTGATTGATTAAAGTTGAGAAAACCCCCCAAGAACATCTACTTAAGGCCCCTATATGAAGATATCACAAGAATTGCAGCTTTATTTCAATCTATCTCTTTTCAACATATATATAGGGAAAGGAACATGTACATAGATATGCTTTCAAAACAAGGGTTACCTGTTGCGAAATGCTTATGGATGCAGTGGGAAGATTTGGATGTTACTGTTTCAAAATTGTCTCTGGGTCCACATCCTGGTTGAAAATTCATATTCTTTTTCTATATCATTTTTATTTGTAAACACGCATATTACAAATGTTTATAGGGTTTTTTGACAAGATTTTCTTCGTGACTGAGTTCACAGATGGGAGTTTTGATTATCAGTTTTTGGCAGATATAGACTTATGTATGACATTTTCTGATGGAAGTCAACTATTAGATCCCATGTTGATGATGGTATATGTATGGACTTCATCCTATTATGAACAATGTGATTCATTTTACTAATATTAATGAATTACGATTTTTTTCATGGAAAAGAATAAAAATGATCAAACTTGAGTAGTGTGCCTAATGGATATCAATAAATACATTGTTTTAATTTGAGAAATCATGCACTTGTGCAAGTGCTAAATTCATTATAAGGGTGGATGGGGTTTGAACTGGGGGTGAAGTGGTAGGGTTTTATCAAAGCTAGGAAGGTGAGGTATATTTGGATTGATCCTGGTTTTGTTGTTAGGAATTTCGATGTCAACAAGGATGATGAGTTGGAAATTTTCGTGTCCTAGATTATGTTGCAGGAGAAAAGGGTGTCACGACAAAGAGGGAAGGAAGTGGATATTTAGGAGTAAGTATTACATGATGGAAAGGGGGTTCCAGAAAAGCCACTTGGAAAAGCGTCCATTGAGGGGTCTCTGTCATGTGAACGATGTGTGGAGGGTGAGCCCCATGATGTGTACGGTGATTGTTCACACATCCCTATGGAGGGAGAGAATCAAGGAATGAATAATGTTATGGGTAAAAACAACCATTGGTAGCGAGAAAATATGTGAGGGTGGACAAATTAAGGAAGAGGGTACTTAAGTTGAAGGCATCCAAAGCAAAGAAAGTTTTCTGGGTTAAGGATGATAAGATATGGATAGTTATTGGGATAGATATTGGTATGGACTCGGTTCAGTCAAATTCAGAGATAGATCTCACAGAGTGGTTTCAACATAATTGTTTTAAAATGGAATGAGCTACAAAGGTGGATGGAGGACAGGTGGGAACCCATCCTAGGCTATGTGGTGATTTTTCATGTTTTTTTTAAGAGGTGGTTGGTATTTGAATTCAAAACTCTTGTAGATAGACAAAAAAATTAGTATGGGATTGGGTTATGGGGCACAACGAGTTCAGTATTGAAGAAGTGGAGCATTAGATTTGATCCTCACTCAGAGGATTTTGTTACCCAACATTTGTGGGTTTTGTTATCGAGGTTCCCTCTAGCTTTATGACCTGCAAGGAGGATTTTAAAGCTATTGGAAATAGGATCGATAGATTCTTATATTTCAACGAAAATTGTTTGCAGTGGGTTGATAAGTGGATGGATAGGTTCTTGGTTGAAGTGGATATAGGAAGGGGGATTTTATCGGAGATTGAGGTATCTTGCGGAGGCCAAACCTTTTTACAACCTCTAAACTATTGGGAGGTTCCCTTTGTGTGTAACAAGTGTCATCAAATGGGGCATATTAAAGGTACTTGTTCTAATGAGGGGAGGTCATGGGATGCAACATAATCGCCAAATGGTTCGGAGTGCATTCCTTCTAAAGGTTCTAAATATTCAGAGATGTTTTTATTCTTGGAGAAAGATATAGAAGAACCAATAGAGATACGTGAGGTCATGGTGTCCCAAAATACAACATGTCAACTGGTGGATGAAGAGACGAGGGCACCTATTTCCTTGGTCGGTAAGTCCATAAATGAAAGTCAGTTTTCAAAGCCTTTTTATAGTTCCTCTTCTTTAGCAAATAAGTCTATTTCTATGTGAAATTGTGAAGTGGAAATGATGGCTATGTATCGAACTTGTTTTCAAATTACTTGGCATCTGGGGAAGGCACTAAGGATGGGGGTAAATGGTTGGGAGGTGGTTGTTGGGGCCTTAAACATGTTAACCTTAAGTAGTTAAAATATGTTGGATAAACATTCTATAGAGGGGGTTCCTGTAAAACCATCACATTGAGATGCATTGGTATTAAGGCCTCTAGATATTTTAAGAAATAATGAATTGATTTTGGAATTTACTATAGAACCTAAAAAGGATGGTAGGGAAAGGTTGAATATTAAAACTTGTACTTGAATGCGTCCAATTGGGATTTTTGAACGAGGTTTGGGCCTAAAGTCAAAGACAAAGTCCAAGTTCATAGGCTAGACCTCTTGTGAAGAATTAGGTGGGAATGGGTTTCTGGTTGGAAGTATCAGTGGTGGTTTTAGGGA
>LPNX011165822.1:169520-192126 GCA_001517045.1 Pseudotsuga menziesii | reverse complement strand
GGGTGTTAAATATTAATGCTCTGATTCATTTAACTAGAGGTGTATGACCAGGTATATTGTTCCTACAAGAAATTATGATGTTTGTGAAAAAGTCAAGGGGCATTGTTTTGGCCTAGAACTCGACTAGGGTGAAATTTAATGCTTTACGTTCAAAGGTTGGGATTATCCTTGATGGGATGATTAAAGAACTATATTTTCCATTGAATTTATTGAATTGATACAAACCACACCAAAACATAAGGGTTTATCGTTCGAATGGTTTAAGGATAGACTGTTGGACGTCTCGAGCCTTATCTTGCGGGGATTAAACCCTTTTATAAGTGACAGGGAAGAGTATAAATAGTAGATCAATGCTATGAGAAATGATAATAAGAAGAATAACATGAAATATATCTTGCTACTAAGAATTCTCACAAGCATACATAGGAAAAATAGAGAGAAGAAAAGAGACTGAATCACATGAATGAAGAGATGAATATTGGTGTGTATCCTTCCATTGAATAATGATGAATAATAGTGTATATAAATAGTACATCCCTCATAGGAAAATCTAGTTGTATGGAGACAACTCATAAAGCTCAAAAAGGCTGACTTACCAAAATATAGCAAACCCCCATAGGTGGCTAAAGCACTTCCCAAATCTATCAAGGACCTCATGAATTGGAAAAAGCATGAGTGATTTCTCAAGGAGATGTAAAAAAATGCTAATCCTATAAAATGGAGGAAAATTCATGAAGGATGGGTTGGAAACAAAAGCACCCAGTTTCCTAGTTTGACTAGCTTTACCCTATCCATAGAAAAGTAGGAAAAGTAGAATAAAGCAGAATTTGTTGTAAAGTGTTGTATACTAATTCTGGATGGTCAAAAGGTGGTCAAGATCAACCCATAATTATAAATAAATCATTCCTAGGATATATATGGCATGTATTGACTTTAAGGTGCAAGTGGATGCCAACTAATTAAGCTAGTGGGTGAATAATTAATCAAATAATGATTAATTATTTTATCCTAAGGTATGAGTGGGTTTAATATATTCCAACACCCCCCTATAATTCTGAATTTATGATGGTATGACAAAAAATATGGATGCATATAGGGCCTAGCAACAAGGCTATGGTCACCCTTAAACAATTATTATGTCCAGAAAAGTGAGGAAAGAGGCAAAACCACATGGGGAAAATCCTCCCTCAAGATAGGAAAAGGCAAAAAATTTGAAATATGTCTTCAACATATATTCATATTCACTTTAATGAGCTGAATGAACTACTTCTGGATGAAGGGCTTTTCGAAGAAATCATGAACTCCATGATCATGCGCTAGAGTGTAGAACCTGCAAGAAGGAAGATGAGAGACTCTTTGTATTTCATCAATTGATGAAGTAGGAGCATTATATGAATGATTATTTCTGATGTCAAACTCTTATATGCAAACATAATCTGAAATGGAAAAGAGATATGTGCATACTCCTTTCCAAAGAGTACAAAAATTAAGACAATTTATTTCACACCCAATTCCCTGAATAGTTGCAAAATTGTGATGTGAATCACATGACAATATTCCAATCTGATGTAGCACCTTTCCAGATATGATATGAGGCTGAAAAAACTATGATATATCAGAAACATTAGCATATGCAACAGAAAGGACAAAGGCTTCAATGGATCCATGAGGATATAGGGATAGATTAGGAAAATTATGAGCAACTGGGGAAAACTCATAGGTGTAAAAATATGAATGATGGATGGGCATAAGATCTGAACCATAAGTGTTTAGAACATATCCAAACATGTTTAATATCAGTACAAATATGACTAATTTCATGGATAACCAACCACTAAAATATAGGAAAGACTTCAAACCATGTAAGTTAAGTATCATTGCATAAGAGACTAATGAGGAATCAACTAGTGAACTAGGGATTTGTATAGTCTTAAAATTATTCAGAGCTATGGTAGATGGTATGTATGGTGGTATGATATGTGTATCAACCTGAAAATATGCTTCTAAATAAGAATCCAAAGGATCACATATAATCATATCAGTAGACTCTTGGGAATAAACTAGTAATGAATCATCTATATGAAAGGAGAAAATAATGAGATGTTCACAATATTCAAGGAGATTATGAGTATTGATGCCAAGAAAAAAGGAGGATATTCTGAAGCACATGAGATAAATTAAGGTAAGTGTTATGACACAAATAATGCTTGATTTGGCTAAGCAAACATCCTGGAAATCATGGGGCTGCGCACCATCAATGAGAGAGGTATGCACAAAGTGTGAAGAGTCAGGCACATAGATCTCAAAATATAAGATAGGAGATATAGAGAACAATGAATAGGTGATAGGATCATCATCAATATCAATAGTATCTCCATATGTTACTTATTTTTCATCAATAGTATCACAAGAAGAAAAATCACCTTCAAGAGACACAGAAAAAGATGGCTCTTCAATATTTGCTTCTTCATTGAAGGAGGAAGTGTTTGAATCAAAGAGGGAAGCATCAACATGAAATGTATGAGAAAACTCTTCATCATGATCAAATTCATCATAGAATTTATAGGCCAAGAGGTCTTGAGAGAGAGAACAAGAGGAGATGATGGGTTCGCTCCATACTTCATCTTCTATTTCCTGCAAACCAAAAGCTTTGTCCAAATTCTTCCAAAGATCAAATGGATACTCAACATAATCTATGAGATGATATATATTTGGAGACATTCCCAAACACATAATTCCATAATATCTATCACAATTATTTATCCAATCAATATTCTCTTCATAAGACTAAGGTTCGCTCAATGCACCAATGGAGACATCAAAGAGACACTGCCTCTTCAAGTATGCGCTCATCTTGGGATTTCAATCAGCATATTTGAAACGGGATAGTAGAGGAACTTTTGAATCCATATAGAAGTTGTTGATATGATCTAGGATATACTCTCTACAACTTGCAAAACAAAACTAGGAGAAAATCTTGTAAGCTAGACAAGCTCTTCTTCAAAGATGGATAGGAGACTGGATGCGCTCCTCAACTCTGTAGAACTTGATCAACCTTGATTCTCTGATACCATGTAGAAGATGGAAAGGCTGTGCTCCTTGTAGCGCTGATACCATGTAGAAGATGGCAAGGTTCTACTCCCTGTAGTTCTGATACCTTGTAGAAATAATAGATCAATGCTATGAGAAATGATGCTAAGAAGAAGCACAGGAAATAGATCTTGCTACTAAGAATTCTCATAAACATACAAAGGGAAAATAGAGAGAAGAAAAGAGTCAGAATCTCATGAATGAAGAGATGAATATTGGTGTGTATCCTTCCATTGAATAATGATGAATAATAGTGTACATAAATATTACATCCCTCATAGGAAAATCGAGTTGTATGGAGACAAATCATAAAGCTCAAAAAGGACGACTTACCAAAATATAGCAAACCCCCATAGGTGGTTAAAGAACTTCTCATATCTATCAAGTACCTCATGAATTGGCAAAAGCATGAGTGAGTTGTCAAGGAGATGGAAAAAACATGCTTATCCTAGAAAATGAAGGAAAAGTCATGAAGGATGGGTTGGAAACAAAAGCACCTAGTTACCTAGTTTGAGTACCTTTACCTTATCCATAGAAAAGCAAGAAAAGCAAAATAAAGCAGAATCTGCTGTATACTAATTCCGGATGGTCAAAGGTGGTCAATATCAACCCAGAATTAGAAATAAATCATTCCTAGGATATAGATGGCATGTATTGACTTTAAGGTGCAAGCGGATGCCAACTAATTAAGCTAGTGGGTGAATAATTAATCAAATAATGATTAATTATTTTATCCTAAGTTATGAGTGGGTTTAATATATTCCAACAGGAAGCATATGGTAGTAGGGTTCATTAATATCGTTTAGCTCCATATTTTGCTCAGTATTTTTTTGAAGTTGGTTTCATGGACATTTCTCCCTTACCTTTCATTCCTACATGGAGAAATGACAGAGGGGGGAGGAGGTAGTGGAAAGGTGCCTTAACTTAGTTTTAGTAGCAGAGGATATTCTGGAGAATGCCTTGAGGTACAGTTCTTGGGTTGAAACTTGTAAAATTTCCGATCGCCTCTCAATTTTCCTACAATTATATTTCAAGCACATGTACCCTTTAAGTTTCCTTTTAAATTTTACCATGCATTGTGTTATAGATGATTTCACCACTCCAGGTGAATCACACTTTGTATGGCCTTCCTTTGTCCTGCTGCAGACTCCTTAGACCCCGTGGACCATTTTTTATCCTTTGATGTTTCCTTCACCATCCCTAAAAACATGTGAAAAAGGATACACGCGACTTTTAAACCTATAATCATGTATATACGTGGGTTTGACCCCTAAAACTGTGTACATCGGGATGTGTACAAAATCCAAATCCTTTTGGAGTTTTCCTTGACATGGATCCGACTCACTTGACTCCTGGCCTTCCATATGCCTTGAGATCGCTTAGATTCGACCTTTCATTGCCCCTTTGAAAATCTATATAAGGAACTCTATGGTACATTGAAGGCATATGAGAGAATTGAGAGCAAAGAAACTATAGTCCATTGTTGCCAAAACTTATGCTTGAGTCTGCATCCCTTTGTCCCTTGGAGCACTTTTATGTTATTCCCAAGCTTTCCTTTTGCTTGTGAGCTTTCTATCGAGAGATGGAGGATTGAGGTGGTGGAGACCCAAGTGGGGGATTCAGTTTCTCCGATTCGCAGACGTGCCGACAAAGGTTGTATCAATTGTAATCTCTGATTTATATTAATAGAAATATCTTTTCCTGTCCAATAATGTGTGTTTGAATGAATGTTTTATCCATGGGATGATTTCAAATGTTTGTACATTGTTGATTATATATGCTAGAATAGATCTAACACCATGATATATAGTATGCTTGTATTGTTTACTTGTTGTTGAGGAAGTAATTTATCAATTCAAGCTAAAGTTGGAAAGCTCAACGGGGATCTACTTCAACTGTCCAGAATAAGGTACGAGGTCTGATCCTTTAGTGTTAGACATTTACTTTATATTGCATATTGGAAAGGATTGATTTATGGAGTCAAGCTGTCTGTTGTGGTACCCCAAGCCATAGGAATTTCTCTCCATAACAGAATTGGCGACTCCGCTGGGGAGTTTCTAGTAGTTGTCCTTTGGGGGTTGTTCTATCGGCATTCAATGAATTTGAATTACTCTTTCTCTCTTGTTTCTGTGTCGGTTCTGGGGGGCATGTTTTCCTGGTAGTGTCTGATTGGTGTGAAGTTTGTCTTAGCTTGTCTGTTTGCCTTGATTTTTATGCACCTTTCTTCCTGTACGTGATTTTTTAACTCACAGTCGCGTATACACGCGGGTTTCTCTGCGATTTCCGTGTATACACACGGGTTTACTGCGAACAATCGCGTATGCTCTTAGTTTTTCCTTTTAGGGGAAGTTAAATGGTTGCTGGGTGAAGTTTGATGATTGCTGAGTCTCCTTTGACACTGCATGAGTCTGTTTATACCTCTGTTTCTGACCAGAGACGGTTTTTTTTTAGGCTAATTTTTTTTTTAAGAAGGTTCTTGTCATGGCATTTTCAATTTTTTTTTTGGGATTAGTGCATTAGATTTCTTTTACCTTAGTGCTTTTCTTGAGTGTTGTTTGAGTGTGCTTGCAGATTTTGGGGGTCGTAGAATCATTCTTTTTCTTTTTGTATCTCATTTTATTTCAAAAAATCCAAAAACATTTGCTTATCATCATGCATTGCATTTTGCATTTTGCATTGTACTTGCATTAGATTTGCTTTGGATTACTAGTTAGGATTTCATATAGGAAAGCTTGCATTCATCATTTGAAGAAAAATTGTGCATTTCACGTAGTAGCATACCCTATTTTCATGGACACAATGCATTTGCATTGATTGTTAGGTGTGCATTTTACTTCATGTTGTGTCATAACACCATTAGTTGCACAGCCATATCCCTCTTTTGAGTAATAAAGCCAATTAAAATCAATGCTTAATTAAAATGAACTACACTCTTTTCTTTTATAGGGTGCACCAACAAGATTAGGTTTTAGGGTCTTGGAATAGTTCATTGTGAGTAAATTCTCCAAGACCACTAAACAACAACATGTATGTGTCTGTCCAGGTGAGTGTGTGAAATCCTTGGTATAACTAGTGTGTCTCAGGATCCTCCTCTCAAAAGGGAGTTAAGCACGAGGCATTATGAGCAGTTATTGATTGGGATGAACCCTAGTCATAACTGAGTAGCACCAGAGATATTTCCAGGATTGTATTCGTATCTGGGGGCTCTTTCGAGAGTTTCGGGCTTTGCTACCCTGCCCATACGGTCAATTCCACCTGCGACTATCCGTCTGAGCATTGATTATATTGAGGTGACCTTAGTGTCCTTACCTAGGATATCGAGGGGGTACTTTGAAGGGGTTATTCTGCAGGTGTCCCGGCCAGGTTGGGGTTGGACAGCATAGTCGCTTTACGCGTTGAAGCTGAGGGCCACAATAATTGGTTACGTACCTCAGCTTGTTGTGTATGGGAGTCTCAAGCCTCTCCTAGGAGAGACATACCTGCTTCATTCGAGACCTCACTTATCCTGCCCTTGATTGCTTGCATTTGGATTTAGATTTTATTGGTGATTGCTCTATGCATGATATCTTGCCTAGGTTTTGCGTAAATAGAGAGTCTTTTCTATTTTTTGAGTCATTGTGGATTCAGGTGCGGCTCCTCACCATTCTCGTCATTTAGCAGGACTTCCTCCTTCTACTTCTCCTCCTTCGTTGGGAGAGAGACATAGACAGTCCAGGTGGACTACTTCGCACATTGATTCACACACCATGGGAGACCATATAGAAGGTATTCCTGAACCACCTTCTCCCATTCAAGTGGAAGATGAGGAGTTTACTCCTACCTACGATTCTTC
The DNA here is from genome assembly GCA_001517045.1 of Pseudotsuga menziesii. Classification (NCBI taxonomy): domain Eukaryota; kingdom Viridiplantae; phylum Streptophyta; class Pinopsida; order Pinales; family Pinaceae; genus Pseudotsuga; species Pseudotsuga menziesii. The sequence continues at coordinate 185,204 of LPNX011165822.1, read as the reverse complement.
ACCTGACTTGGATGAGTTAAGTCCTGTGATTTCTGAGATAGGAACCTTTCATGATAGACCTACTCACTCTAGGGTTGATTCCCCATTGACGCATTACTGGTATGGAATGCCGGAGGATGCTGAGACTCATTTTGAACCCGGCAGCACTAGCTATGGTAGTAATGGTATGTCTGGTTTTCCCACACATGATTTGGCATTTCATGTCGAATCTGAGTTCGAGCCTAACACTATGCTTGGGGGCACTCTCATTCCTTACCATGCGAAGAGGTTTGGGAGCACTAGTCACATTGCACCTTCCATCCCAATGGTGGAAGTTACATCACATACTCCTCCTAGGTCTAGGGTTAGTGATCCTATTAGGATACCAAATCCGAGACGAGTGACTATAGGGAATAGTACGTACATTATTACACAGATCCCTCCGTCCTCTATCCCTAGTTCTTCAAATGTTCACCCTCCACCTCATTCACGTGGTCCTTTGGGCCAAAATGCTGCTACGAGTTATGTCCGTACTGCGGTTACTAGACCGGTTGTGTGTCAACTTCATGTACCACCCGACACCCGTTGTTTCGGGAGGTCATGCTCATACTTCTAAAGGTCACATTCCTACTTTCTAAATGTATATTCATACTTCTAGAATGTATGTTCCTACTTACGGAGTGTCTCATGGGACATCTCATGCAATGACTTATGGACCCTATTATGGGACGCAGTATGGACAGGGTTCTTCACCTTATGGGGGTGGGTATCAACAACCTGCTTAATCTCCTAATTACGGCTTTGTAGATCCTAATAGTCAAGGTCCACCACACTATGGTGCTTCCATGCCACCCTATACGGTTCATATAGGAGGAGGGCACTATGGCCAAGGCCATGGTGGTAATCAGACCTATATGAATCATCAGGGAGCGGTGCATCGACCTCATCATCCTAGGCTCCCTTTCCTCACAACGCTAAATCTTCCTGACCTATTGAGATTGACGAACAATCCTGTAGCTCATGACCCGGCTTGGTCGGCTGTCCCTACTAAGCTTCCCTCAGACATACCTAAGTTCGAGGGAAAACCGGGAGAGGATCCAAGCGAACATGTTACTACGTTTCACCTATGGTGCTCTTCAAATTCCTTACATCAGGACTCCATCCGTTTAATTCTATTTCAACGCACCCTTACAGGGCCTGCCGCGAAATGGTATATAGAGCTACCTAGGGGGGAATTCGCTTTGTTCGATGACCTAGCGATGAATTTTCTTAACCACTTCCAGCTACTAGTGCGTTATGAAGTTGGTACTCAACTCTTGTCAACATTTTGGCAGGATAAAGCCACACATATCTTGGATCATATCCAAGAGTGGCATAGACGGAAAAGGTTAATTAAAGCCTTTATACCGACGGAGTTCCTCCTCGAATGGTTCCTTAAGTCGTTATTGCCATATACAGTGAAGGATGTTTCTACATCCATAGTGTAGAATGAGGAACAAGCAATTTTCAGGGCGCATGAACTAGACTTGATTTATGCTCAGTCTGGTTTGTTATATGAGATTATTCCTAATGATCCACATTCTAGTTTCGACCCCAAAGTCAAACCTGGACCACATGCTGATGGCATTGTTGGTTGTGCAAGTGCGAAACCTGCGGATTCAGTTGCAAAACAAGTTAGTCAATTGTCAATCAACCAATCTGCTTCGGGACAAGCTACAGCTTCGTCTCAACCCACCCAAATGACGAGTGTACTTTCAGTGCAATCGTCGGACCAGAAGGGTAACCAGTAGCCCGGACGGAATAGAAAAAAGGGTAAGAATAATCATAAGGGTGGGAATAAGAATGAGAATGCTAATACTAATGACAAGAACGTCCGTAATGCTGGGGGGGACAAGTAAGCTAAACATAAGGTTAAGTTCCCCTTGCACGTTATGTAAGGATGATCACCTCACTTACTTGTGCCCTCGTATTGATGAGGCCTCGAGATTCTTGGCACAAGGCCCAGCTGTGCTAACTAGCCCTTTACCTCAAAATATGAACTCGAGGTCCCATGACTATTCTGGTGGTGATCAAGATCCACTGGAGGGTAGTGGTCATGGTTGCATTAACATGGTACGTGCTACAAAAGTTGTGACCCGTGTGAAGGACTATGGTTCGTCACAACCCAGCCCAGGCAAAGAGCTTGATCCACCAGGGTCCCATTTGCGTAACCTATGGATAAACCTGAAGCTACACCTCACATTCCTAAGGGAGTCCTTAAGTGTTCAGGGCACAATCCTAATTCCCGAGCCACCCAGAATTATTCAGTTGTCAAGGATTTGGGCCACACTCCTTGTGCGATTTCCCCATTGGAAGTGCTTCAGAGTTGTCCTTCGTAAAGGAAGGCATTTCTTTCTACCCTTAGTGTGAATGATGATGATTCTTCCTTCATGATTAAATTTGAAACCACAGGACTGCAGCCTCGCTTGCCTTACTATGTGTCTCTTTTGATTCACGTAGAATGTCTTAATATGACCGTCAAGCGCATTGTGATTGGCGAAGGCGCTACCGCTTCTGTGATGTCGTTATCGTGTTGGAAGGGTCTAGGTTCCCCTGAGCTGTCTAAATCAATGACCATGTTAACTGTGTTAGATGGGAGATCGTTTAGGCCGCACGACATCCTTCCTTCCCTTAAAGTCCGTTTGGGAGGGAAGACCGTTGCGATAGAGGTCGAGGTGGTTGATGCGCCCCTTGATTGCAATCTCTTGCTGGGTAGGAATTGGATGTACAATATGCAATCCGTTGCTTCTTCCCTATTTTTCATTGTATGCTTTCCACATAACGGGAAGATAGTGATGACTGATCAAACGACATTTAAGAATATGTTTGTTACCGCATATTTGGGAACTTCGATCCCGGTCGTTGAACACTCTCAACCGGAAAATGGGAGTGTGGGTGTAGGCATATATCCATCCCTCATGGGAAGCTTTAGTTGTCCTGCACCGATTCTTATGATAGGGTCTAGTTCCAGTGAGGCTTTGACATCTATGAGATCGGTGTCTTTTCGCACGAGTCATATGGAAGATCCTTGTATTCTTCCTACATCGAGTACTCCGAGTGAGCCCATCGTGACGGACATGCCGTTGCTTGAAACTATGATAGCTTATCAAGCTAATCTCAAGGGTGTTGCAGAGTCTAGTCCTTCCTCTTCGCGGATAGAGGAGGAGGACCCTTATGTGCTGCCAGCATGGGAAGTGCAGTCTTCTCACACCCACGACTACCTTGATATGGTTTTCCCTTCAGATGAAGTGATTATTAAGGATATGTCGAGAGTTGAGCCACCATGGGAGGAACTCCATCATAGATCTTACTTTCTTCCCGAGCTTGACAGCTTGGAGCGTGAGGACTTTAGTGTGGTTCTTAGTGAGAGAGTTGGTAGTCCTATGGTTCCATTAAGCTCTCCTGGTCCGATGGCTGATGGAAACATGGAAAACATATATTCAACGATTCCTATCAACATCTCTCACGATCTTGGCAAGATAGAGAATTTCTATATTGGGGTGGAATGTTCCCATGCTGAGATTCTAGAATACACTGAGCTATTTAAAGAATTCTGTGATATTTTTGCTTGGTATTACGACAAAATGCCAACGACCCTTGTATTGTTGAGCATGAGATTAAGACTTATCCCAATGCTAAGCCTGTTCTACAATGCTTGCGTGCGGTGAATCCTAGGAAAGCACCCACGATTAAGGCAAAGATAGAGAAGCTGTTAAAAGCCAGTTTTATCTATCCCGTTCCCTTGATAGAGTGGGTTTCAAACCCCGTTCCGGTGGATAAGAAGCAGGGAGTGATCCGCATATGTACTGATTTCCATGATTTGAATTGCGCCTATCCTAAGGACAATATCCCCACATCATTTATTGATCAGATTTTGGATGAGTGTGCGGGGAGCGAGTTTTTTTCCTTTATGGACGGCTTTTCTGGATATAATCATATACAAATTAAACCTAAGGACCAACATAAGACTACATTTATTTCTCCTTGGGGAACTTTTGCATATCAAAAAATTCCTTTCGGCCTTAAAAACGTCAGAGCTACATTTCAGCGGGTGATGATCCTGATCTTCCACGATCTCAAGTCAATTATCGAAGTATTTTTGGATGACCTTGCTGCTCATTCTCGTATGAGAATGCGTCATCCCTATCACTTGAGATTGGTATTTGAAAGATGTCGGCATTATTTGGTTAGGTTAAATCCTCATAAGTGCATCTTTTGTGTGAAGTCGGTTCGTTTGTTAGGATTCATCGTTTCTAAAGAGGGTATAAGAGTCAACCCTTTGAAGGTTGAGGCAATACTTCAATTGTATCCCCTAAAGAATATTCATCATCTTCAATGTTTGCAAGGCATGGAAAACTTCTTATGGAGATTTGTTGTCAACTTTTCCAATTTGACTATAGGCTTTATGTGTCTATTGAAGAAGGACACCACCTTTTGTTACGATGAGCGAGCCCAGGAGTCCTTTGATACACTCAAGCGAGCCCTAGCATCGGCCCTGGTGATTAGTCCCCCGGACTATAGCCGTGATTTTCTACTTTATGTGGTCGCGTCCAGGGAGACGATTGGTATGGTTTTGGTTCAAGAGAATGAGGAGCTCCAAGAGCATGTCATATACTATTTGAGTTGGAACCTTATTGATGCAGAGATTCGTTATTCTCATGTCAAGAAGCTTGCTTTAGCTACCGTACATGCGGTTCAGCTGTTGAGACATTATATTCTCCTTCACCAGACCTTGGTTGTAGCCCATGTCAATCTGTTTCATTCATCCTCACTCAAAGGATGATAGGGGGAAGATATAATAAATGGATTGTCATTCTGCAAGAATTCGATCTCGAATTTGTTTCGGCAAAATTGAAGAAGTCTTTAATTTTTGTGGAGCTTATATCGGATTTCCCGAGCGAGGCCGAGGAGTTGATTTGTGAAGATACATTTTTCGATGAACACATCTTCTTAATCTCAACTTTAGACCCATGGTATGGGGATATCATAATATATTTACAAACATTGAAGACCCCTACTCACCTCTCATGAGATGAACGATGACGATTACGTCACGTCTCTAAGAACTACCTCATAGTGGATAACACTTTGTGTCGTCGTGGGGTAGATTCCATTTTACAACATTGTTTAACTCATGAAGAGGTTGAGGTAGTGCTGAATGATTTCCACGGAGGGGCGTGTGGTGGTCATTTATCTGGGCTTTCTATAGCTCAAAAGATATTAAGAGCGGGTTATTTCTGGTCATCGATCTTTAAGGATTGTGTAGATGCGGTCAAGAGGTGCCACCCTTGCCAGGTGTTTGCACATAATATGTGCTCAAAACCTGCCCCGTTACATCCCATTATCACCGCCGGTCCCTTCACTAAGTGGGGGCTCGATTTTATGGATTGCAACCTAGCTTCAGCTGGGGGGCACCATCATATCATAGTGGCTATTGATTACTTCACGAAATGGGTTGTGGCTATGCCTATAGTTAAATATGATGATGAGACAGCCGCCCACTTTGTATTCAACCAAATTATTACTCGGTTTAGAATTCTGAAAGAGCTTGTCACTGACCATGGCTCGCACTTTCAGAACCATATGATGGAAGAGTTGGCATCAAAGTTAGGGTACAAGCAAGAGCATTCCTCCTCTTACTACCCTCAAACGAATGGACAGGTAGAAGCGGTGAATAAATCACTCAAATCCATTCTCCAACGAACCATCGCACAAAGCAAGAATAATTGGCACATCATGTTATATCCTACTTTGTGGGCATATAGAACCGTTGTTAAGATTGCCATGGGTTTTTCTCCATATCAACTTGTACATAGAGTGGAGTCGATATTGTTGGTTGAATGCGAGATTCCTTCTTTGAAGCTAGCTATATAACTCTTACCAGACACTTCACCATTGGAGGAGCGTTTGGTCCACCTTGAGCAACTTGATGAGCAGCGTCGGGACGCCTTGGTGGCTCTAGAAGTCAATAAACGTCGTGTAAAGGTCCAGTACGATAAGTATGTCCGTCCAAGGAGGTTTAGTGAGGGAGACTTGGTCCTTTTGTGGGATCAACCGAAAGAACCCTTGGGGGTAGAAAAATTCAATCCCATGTGGCGGGGTCCTTACGTGGTCAAACGTGTGTTAGAGAAGGGTTCTTATGAGTTAGTGGATTATGAGGGAATGGCCTTGGCAGAGCCTAGAAATGGGCTCTATCTCAAGAAGTACTATGCATGATTTTCAGCCAAGGCTGGTTATTGTATATTAGTGTACAATTTTGCATAGTTAGGTCTTTTTCTTATACTGATCGGGTTTGTGATTAGTTTCTGTTTCTTTTGGCAGATGTCAATGGAATCTTCCACCTACATAGGATTCGTAGATGGTGCAAGACGTCACACTCAACACTCAGCCTCTGCTGCTTGGGTGATTTATACTCCTATGGATCAGGTATTGTCTTCAGGAGGCGTATGTCTGCGGCCATCTTCCAACAATGTTGTTGAATATAGTGTCGTTATTGAGCTTCTACGGGATGCCATTTCACATGGCATCCTCTCTCTTGAGGTACGTCTTGATTCAAAGTTAGTGGTGTCACAAATTAATGGGTTGTACCATGTTAGAGATCTGACGTTATTAAGAAGATTCTTACGTGTGAGATTATTAGAACGACAATTTGACAATATAACATACATACACATTCCAAGAATTAATAATCAAGTTGCTGAATCATATGCTAACTACGTGTTAGATTGGCATTTGTTTCATTCACAATAAATTCATCACAAACATAATTTTTACACATGTAAATAAATAAACCGATCACCATAAAACTTTTTATATAAACATCCAAAATGTGATAATACATAGTGTCATGATACAAAATTGGGGCTCTCGATCCACCAACATATAATACACGGTAATACAAAATGTATAGAATCCCAGGTATCTAATCCTGTGGAGGAGGATTGGGGTTGTGATCATGGAAGGTCACTATGGCTCTAGCTAGCCATCAAAATAAACGCACCCATGCTTGTGGTACACCCACCACCTAGCGCTTCATAGCCTCAGGCAAGTCCTCGACTTGTGCCATGGGAACCCTGTGTGTCAGCCTCACAAAATTGGTATGAATGCTCTGGAGCATCTGCTCCGCATCCACACCCTTGATATCATCTCCTCTTCCCCTCCATTTGTGACGAGGGACACCTTTCGGCCGCCGTGGTCCCACATCTGCACACAAATGGCAGATGTCACTATGTATTGTCACGCAAAAATATGTCTTTTGATTCCATATAATTAGAAAACACAAAAGATTAAATAACTCAAAAAAATTTAAAAAAAAAAGAGAGGGTCGAGATTCATTACCTATATCACCATATGTCGATCCTGGTGGGAGCGGCATGTCCGGGTCCCCCAGGAAATCTATCCCCACATAGGGGCAGTCATCGATGGCAACTATCTGTCATTCCCACCACGGAAAGAAGTCAGCTGGATAGGGGTTGGCCACCTTACATCCCCCTAGTCTGCGCATCGCATCTGTCCAACGTCGTTGTGCCAGATCTCGAACTCTCTGAAGAGGAATGTCAACTCTGGGGCTCAATCCTGGAACACGCTCGAAGAAAAACGTGCTCAATATACTGTTGAACCCAAAGTTCTGCACTCTTCCTTCCTTACACTCACTGAGCTGATGTTTGATGTTGCTCAGTAGTGTAGTGCTCCAGTCATAAATTGTGGGTCTCATGCACTCCACTGCATAGAACATCAGAGGCCATGAGGCTTGGTGGAGTGATGCCAAGCCTGCTATCCTTCCCAATGTCAATAGTATGGTCTTTAGGCCCAGCACCTATATAGCATTGGTAGGGACCTGACTCTCCACCTTCTCTGTGTCTGGATAACAGTACACCGCAATGTACTCGTTGATAGTCAGGCCACCTCCTGGACCACCACGAGAACAAAGGTTCACTACTTCCCCTCGTCGAGAAATCCTAGTAATGAAGTATATGTCCTCCATCTCTATAGTGAGGGACATCCCATCTATCTGGAAGGACTCATAGTCTGGATCCCAGTAATCCACCAGCATCTGCAATAGTCTTGGTTTGGCCCTCAAACCACAAAGACACCAAAACTTATAGAGTCCACATGTACGTAGAGCTTGTTGATCCATTAGATCGGCCCTTACTGCCTCCTCTACCTCACCATGTTCACGCTCTCTACACTCTAGGACCATCGTACACAAAGAATTCCAAATTTGCCCATTAGATTATTGAAAAAACCTTATGCGCGGCCTCATACGCGTCTGTTTTCAAAACAGCCGCGTATGTACGCGAGTATGGGGGCATTTTCCACGTATATCTAGCCCTATACGTGGAAAAACCCTTGATTTCCATGTGGGCCACAGCGCACCTTTTAGTTTGGCCTAGAAAACTGAATTGACCATAGAATTTGATAAAAATTACATCAAAGTGAAAGAGAAGAGCATGGGTAAGTACCTGGAAGAAACGGTAGTGGATTCCGTCGGCTGGATCTCCTGGAATTCGCTGTTGAAAATCTGAGCTCAAATGGGTAAAAGTTTCAAATGTTTTATAATATTTTGAATTGTTTACTATTTATAGAAAATTTTCAAATATTTGAAAATTTTTACCCCCTTTCCTATAGTTTCGACAATTTCTAACCATTTTGGACCATTTTTTACATAATTCATGATGTAGAGGACCTTTTTCAGTGTCGTTTCAGCCGTTGGATTGACCCGTTCGTGCTGATCTCAGGTATCATGTCTAAACTGGCATATAGGTTAGGTTTCATCACCATTTGCATTTTGCATGGCCTTATGACCATTTCATCATAACCTTAGGTACGAACCCACTCTATTATGTCACAGAACCTTCTTGCTATTTTAGAAGTGGCATGATATAAGTGGTAGAGCTTCACCTTACATGGGTACCCTAGATAGCACCTTATTTGCATTTGGTGCCCATGTTGACGTTTTCTCCTTTAGGGTGTGGGAGTTCATTGTATAGTACTGCCATGACATTTCACAAGAGCCTCATACTCCTCTTGATCTTTTGTTGGCCTATTTCCCTTAGGACTCCCTCATGTCAAGTTGTGAATGCATTATCATGAGCTTTGCTTACCTTATTGAGCTTTATGCCGGCTTCCCTGACATTGCATTTCAGCCATATAGCCCGAGCTTGTCTCATGTCTAGCCATGCAGAGCCATTTTTTATATCCTTCGCAGCTTGTTTCCCTTTTTACGGGGAGGGGATTTCCCCCCGAGTGTCGATATCCTACACATGTATCCTTGCATTGAGCATAGGTATGTTCCACTGCTTGGAACTAGTTTGTTTTCCCTTATGACACTCGTCTCCTCCTAGTCTGTAACTATAAAGCAATTTTATTCTTTTTCAAGCTTTTTAAATAATTGAAAAAGTCCAAAAAAAATAAAGAAACCAAAAAGCCAGACAAGGAAATGTGTTATCTTTGGTAGCTGTCGAGTCGTGTCGCCTTCAAACAAAGCACTGTATATCACATCCATTGGTTGGGTTTATAGTTTGACTTTAGGAGTTGTACTCGTTTATCTGATTTTATCTCCACCGACTAGTTAAGCTTCCAATCCCCATGGAGCCTCTGTCGATGCCTCCTATGTCGCAGAGATGTCCCAGTTTGTATATCGAGTCTATGTTTCCCCTATTTAGTCACCATACACCGTTATGCTCTTGTTCGAAGGAGGTTGAAGCCTGAGTCGGCCATTCCTCAGTTATCTTGACTTTTCATGTCGGTCATTCCCAGCACAGTTACTGGTTCGTGCACCTTGTGATCGAGTCCTTCCACATTATACAACTTTGCTGAGTACCTCGTGTTGGATGATGGGGGATGCCTTAATGCCCTCCTTCCAACAGATTTCATCCCATTGACTTCAGATCATTTATTCTGGGATTGGAATCTAGAGTCATTTTGAGTGCCTTGAGACTTGCAGTCATCAGTGGCAGGTTCTCTCGCCATCGACAGTCTTTGGGAATACATCAATGTCCCCTGATCAATGGATCTTCTCAAATGTTTGACCTCAACACATTTATTCACACTTGTTAGTTTGCACTCTAGTACCTTGATTCCCATTTTCATTATCGGTGGGTGATCTCGCATCTGTTAACGGTATACATCAATGACCAGTAATTAGACGATGGACTACTATGTTCGACCTCGACACGTCTATCCACATAGTAGGACATGTACTCATAGCGGTTTGTGTAGAAGACTTTCCAGATTGGTGGCATCTCTTATATTCTACCTTCTTGATCGTGCCCATGTTCATGAGATTTCAGCTCTCTTGACTTGATTCCAATATATGTTAGACATTTCTAGCCACTATGAAGATCTTGATCTGTTATATATCTTCAGCCATTATGGAGATCATGCTCCTTTGTATATCTTCATCATGGATATTATGATCTATGTATATTGTACGTGGAGATGACCACTTATGTGATATCTTGTATCATGCCTATTCATGGCCATTGTACTCTTATGTATCCGGGACTGCTATATGTATTTACAGTTATGTGCAGAGTTGTATCATTGTACTATGCTGATTGGGTGGTTGGTATTCCATTTGGGATCCTTCATCACTCCACTTCTGGGATGGACTTATAATGTATTTCGGCCATCGTATGACCCCTCTGACCTCACACATTAGGGGGCATCTGTTATAGCTGATTTTACCACTCCAGGTGAATCACACTTTGTATGGCCTTCCCCTATCCCACTGTAGACTCCTTAGACCCCATGGACCATTTTTTGTCCTTTGATGTTTCCTTGACCATCCCTAAAAACATGTGAAAAATGATACACGCAAATTTTAAACCTATAATCACGTATATATGCGGGTTTGACCCCTAAAACCGTGTACATTGGGATGTGTACAAAATCCAAATCCTTTTGGAGCTTTCATTGACATGGATCCGACTCACTTGACTCCTGGCCTTCCCTATGCCTTGAGATCGCTTGGATTCGACCTTTCATTGCCCCTTTGAAAAGCTATATAAGGAATTCTATGGTACATTGAAGGCATATGAGAGAATTGAGAGCAAAGAAACTATAGTCCATTGTTGCCGAAACTTATGCTTGAGTCTGCATCCCTTTGTCCCTTGGAGCACTTTTGTGTTATTCCCAAGCCTTCCTTTTTCTTGTGAGCTTGCTATCAAGAGATGGAGGATTGAGGTGGTGGAGACCCAAGTGGGGGATTCAGTTTCTCTGATTCGCAGACGTGCCGACAGAGGTTGTATTAATTGTAATCTCTGATTTATATTAATAGAAATATATTTTCTTTTCCAATAATGTGTGTTTGAATGAATTTTTTATCCATGGGATGATTTCAAATGTTTGTACATTGTTGATTATATATTCTAGAATAGATCTAACACCATGATATATAGTATGCTTGTATTGATTACTTCTTGTTGAGGAAGTAATTTATCAATTCAATTTGAAGTTGGAAAGCTCAACGTGGATCTACTTCAACCGTCCGGAATAAGGTACGAGGTCTGATCCTTTAGTGTTAGACATTTACTTTCTATTGCATATTGGAAAGGATTGATTTCTGGAGTCAAGCTGTCTGTTGTGGTACCCCAAGCCATAGGAATTTCTCTCCGTACTACATTGGTGATAGCGTCTGAATTTATCGAACTGGCTTAGAAAAAATAGTTTTCATTTGATAGAGATAGTGAAATATCAATAATGGACCGTTTGGTTGGGACATGAAGATGATGAAATCAGTGATTTCACATTGGAGTAGAGCTAAGAAGAAGGAAATGCATGTGGAATTGGGGGATATCAAAGAGAAGATAAATTGAATATACTATGAAAATTCAAAAGGAATCTTCTTTGAGGATGAGAATAGGAAGATAGGTGATATGGAAGCAATAAAGTATTAGTTATTCTTGATTGAAGCAGAATCATGGAGGTTAAAACAAAGGGTGATTTGGTTGGCTAAGGGATATTGTAATGCAAATTTTTTCCATAAATTTCATGTCGAACATAGAAGAGTTGATAATTCAATTTGGGAAGTTCAAGGACGCTCATGGGGTTTGCTGATCACATGAAGAACTAGAAAGTGAAGTATTTTTTCACTTCAAGTGGGGTAACCATATTGTACAACAGTTGGAAGTGCTGCAAAATTTCCCAACATGCTTTAATGAGGAATCTTGTAGAAGGATCAACCATCTAATGTCATTAGAGGAAGTAAAAGACACTCTCCATATTTACAAAAGATAAGATCCCTAGATCACATGGATGGACATCAAAAATTTTCTTGCAATTTTTTGATATAATTGGAAATGATTTATTAGATATGGTTGAGAAATCCAGGACCTCAGGAAGGCCTTTGAGTGCACTTAACTCAACCTTCATTAAAAAAATCCAAAAAAGAGCGACGCCTACATCTTTCATTGATTTTAGGGAAAAATATTTATGTAATATGCCATACAAATTAATTTCCAAAATCATTGCAAATGAAATAAATCCCTACTTATCAGCTTTTATTTACAAGGAATAGTTTGGTTTCTTACATAACAGACAGATTTTGGGTGCAGTTGGAGTGGCATAAGAAGCAATATTGCACACTATAAAGGTAAAGATAATGGGTGCATTCCTCTTGAAATTAGACTTGGAAAAATTCTATGACAATATGGATTTGGATTTCCTCAGGTTAATCTTACTACAAATTTGTTTAAACTTGGACGTGACAAAGTGGAAGATGGCTTGAATGACTACTGTTAATTTTGTTGTGTTGGTAAATGGGTCCCATACCAATTTTTTCCAAAGTTAGAAGGGGATAAGACAAGGTTTCCCCTTGTCACTCTTATTTTTTTTATTTGTGGTGGAAGGTCTCAGTGTTATGATTGCATGAAACAAGGCTGAAGGACTGATAGTTGGTGTGATGGTTTCACCTAGTCGTGTGCTATATCAATCCTTTTTTATCGACAATGTTATTCTCTTCAGGGAGGGATTTGTCGAAGAGTAGACAAAGTTCAAACTTATATTGGACCTTTTTTACAGCGTTTCATGGGTGATTACTCATACTGAAAACTACGTGTTCTTACAAAATGAAATCCTGCCTCATAAATGATCTGACATTAGCGACCTTCTACCTTATAATATGATCCATTTGGGTGAAGGATGCAAATACCTTGGATACCATTTGAAGCCAAATTTCTACTCAAAGGAATATTGGGAATGGAATCTTAGAAAAGTGGAAAAGAGGATTGAAAATTGGTGTCACAGGTGGTTGACACTAGTAGGAAGGTTTTTATTGATTAATTTGGTTGTGGAATGTATACCTATATACTAGTTGGCCTTGTCAAAGGTTCCTCTTTTCATTATAGATAAGATCGTAAAAAAATTCTTTAATGTCTTATGGTTTGGGAAGAAGGAGAGGAAAGGGGTACATTTGGTAAATTGGGAAAGATTAGCACAACCAAAAGTAGTTGAGAGCTTGGGAATTATGAATATTTAAACATTTAAACTAGCCCTAGATACAAAGGGATTGTGGTGATGTTTAACTAATTTATGTTTATGGAGTATACTGATGAGAGACAAATATTTGAGAGGAATGTCGGTGGATGTCTAGGTTGAGATTGAATCCGATTAAGGTGTTGAAGGGATCAAATTTATAGGTTGTCTTGTTGAAATTACTACTAGTCATACAATTATGATTGGTATGGAAAATTGGAAATGAGGATAAGATCCAAGTGGGTAGGGATACTTGTATGGGGGGACGACAATATTTAAATTGTCCTTGGGGATCTTGGAATTTCTAGCAGAAAAATTGATTACTACTTTGGAATAGGTTTTTGTGGAGAGTGGTATAGGTTAGAGGTGGTTCAATGATAGTTTTTTTAGGGTTAAGTGGGTCTTTGGATTGAAAATAAGAAACTTATGAGAAGGTGCTATGAAATTCATGATGTTTTCTCTCTTAGGAGAAGGACACTTTAGTATGGTCTTGGAACGATAAAAATGGTCAGGTGGTTGTGAAGATGAATTATCAATCCACCCTTTTGTCTGATATGTGAGGAGGTCAATTGGTGGAGGTCATTTGCAAATGGAATCCCCCCTAAAGAATGGCTTATTTCTTTGGCTATAATTAGTAGACAAGGAACTTACTTGGAACAATTACTTGAAGAAAGGTAGATGTGGTCCTAGTATATGCGTCCTCTATACAAAGGAATGAGAGTGTGTAACTCATTTATTGGACCAATATGCCTTTGTTAAGAAAGTGTGGATAAATCCTCAAGAGAATGTTGAATCTAAAGGGAGCTTGGATATCGGGGTCTCTTGTTACAAATTTGAAGAGATGGGCAGAGACTGAATTTGGAGGTCAGTGGGAGGAGTTCATATCTTATTTTTGTCAGGGCATATGGATTCACAAAAATATATTCCTATTTGAGGGAAAAAATCCTTATGCCAATATGATATCGTTGAAACTAGGTGGCATCCATTAGTCTCCATGAGATGTCCTCCTTGAGATGTGGAGGGATGTCATCCTTGAGTTTTGATATCAATAAAAAGTTACCTTTATAGGCACAACCATCCATTGATGTATTAAAGTCATAAATAAAAAAATCATTCCTAACTAAACAAATAAAATGTACCTATTCATAAATCAAATTCAAAACTTTGAACATTGAAAATTCAAGAGGGGTCCACTGAGTTCTAGAACTTGGGGAGGTTGTTGAACTCAACAAATTGGTAGTGGTCAACCTTTAAATACATATTGGATGAATATATAATCAACCCAACCCCAAACATCCTTCCTTTGAATATAAATTTTGTTTATAAACATACACAAACCTTAAAACGGACTTCAAGAATAGATAAATAACTCATTGTGAATTACTCGCATAAATGTAGGTAAACCATAAATTTCATTTCTATTAAAAATAAATAAATAGACAAAAATTGAATGAACGAAGTTTCTTGTGCACTGTAGAAGGATCCTACTTCGGACATGGCTCTATTCATTCTACCAACTAGTTTCAAATTGTTAAATATACATTATTTTCCTATACAAGGTCTCCATTTTCTCATACATCATAACATGGTTACTATGCCCATCCATGAATTCATGGTATGGCCATGGTAGAGTATGACATGGATCATTTTAAAGAAGTGGTGCACATTGTACACATGGAAGAGGACAATTATTATGGTTTTAAAAACAAGATACTTAGGTCTATACATTGCAAAAACATAGGGAGAGTGTAAAATCACAAGTCTCCCATTCATTAGTATGTTGATAATGGTCACACATCTAGTGCCAATAAGAAGGATAGTTTGGCAAGATAATTCTTAATGGAAGAGAGACACTTGATTCAACCTTGGTTCCATAATTGTGATGGATCTTTAGCAAGGTTCCAATAAAAATCTCAAACATTGTTGGATTAGTATGAAATCATAGGTCATACCTATATCGTAGAACATATACAGGTGGGTTTACTACAATTGGGATAAGAGAACAAGATAACAAAGTTAATTCATGCTTGTGTAAATAGTAGGTAAAAAGATTAAGGCTATTTTTTTAATTTACCAAAAAGAAATATAACATGTATATTGAAATAAAATAAAAATGAATTTCATCATGGTTAAACAAAAATTTAATTACAACATACACATAAATTTACATCAAGCCCAAGGGGTTAGCTC
>LPNX011165822.1:133199-153723 GCA_001517045.1 Pseudotsuga menziesii | reverse complement strand
ACATCTAGACTCTAAACCTACTTCATTGTCAAGTCAATTAGGTTTGTAGGATTCCTATACATCATAACACTATTTGGAGTAAAACACAACTTGCTTTGTGATGCGGGAGCATAGGCTCATGGAAACGAATTCATCCATGGCTTGATCAAAGTCATATGAATTGAGAGACCTAGGGTCTCAACACTTGTAAATTCTTTTATTTTGATTAAAAATTGAATAATTTGGAAGAGGACTCTTGTCCTTTCCACTTGTAAATGTTTGTATAAGAGTTGTTAGTTTGTTAGTGAGTCACTGCTGACTCGTAAGGGTCAGTTGAGTTTATTAAGGACTTTGTTCCTTAATTATCGGATATGTAAACAAAATTAGAATAGAACTGGGGGTTTATTTAATGCAGATCCAAATCATTTAGTTAGGTAGCTTAGGTCAGCTCGAGGAGCTTTTTGTTAGCTCATTTTGAGGTGAGGCAACTCGCAGAAGCTTGGGTAGCTCAAGAAGGACAGAGAGGGAAGACAGAAACTAAGGGTTTGCAGATGGACAGTAAAGTTTTGTTATAGAGATTCAATGGAGGAAATAAAATTGCTTTTATTTTGATTTTTTGAGTGTTGAAAACCTTTGTGTTCAAAATTGTTTATTGTGTTTACTTAAAAGGAAAGCATTCGTATCAAGCTACCCAGTGATAATACATTTGACAGATCTGGAGACATTTGAAACCCTTGCATTCAAATTCATTTTGTTGTATGCATACAAAGGAAAAAACTTTATGAATCGCCCAGGAGGAATCGATTTACAGCTTGAAGACGACTATATAAAATCGTAAGTTATTACATGTTCCTTCGTATTCAATGGAATCACAGTTAAAGCTTGTGAATATACAGTTGCCAATCTATTAGGAAGTCACTATGCGTAATTAGGAGAAAACGTATGCAAGTTATGTTTGATCCATAGTAAATATGCATTACGGAGAATTAAAGTGGACAGAGGTTAACGAGGTTATGTTTTCTTGTAAGAGTTATTCAATATGACTTTGAAATTGGTTGGAATCCAATCTTTGGGATCTTATGGTTCCTGTTCAATATAGAAAAGTCCAAAGTGTATGGTGGGACCTCCAAAATATTCTCCGCAAGTGGTTTATAAACCATATATTAGAATCCTTCTGAAATTGTTGTTGATTTTGTTTAAGAGTCTTTGCTAAAGCTAGCAGAACTACCAACTTTGGTGATAGTTGGTCAAGGTTGGAGAGTAAGCCTAAAATTCACTTTTTGAATAGGGTTTTTATAAAACTAAGGTCTGCATAGAGTTATGGCAGGTGGTGCCTACTTCAAGTGGTATCAGAGCCTGATTTTCTCTTTGAAGAAGATTGGTAGAGATGAGAAGATCCTGGAAGCAGACAATAGAAGGTGAAAGGGTGGACAAGAAGGAGCAGAATGCAAGCAGAGGATGATCCATTGGTATATGGATGAACAAGATCAAGGATCTTGAAGGCATAGGATAGATGTTATGTTGACTGTAAATTTAAGATTGTAGGTACAAAAGCAAGAAGGTTGATGACAGTGACATAGCATGGAGGAGAAGTTTGAGTAAAGTTATTCCCTAGTAATGTAGGAGCTTATAGCAAGTTCAGATTTGAAAATCCGATCGAGGTAAATTGAAATTTTATTTTGTTTCAATTTAACTAATGATACAGTTATGGAAGAAATGGTAGACTAGGGAAAGAAACTTCATTTGAGAGAAGGAGTATGATTGTTCTGGAAATAGAACATTGTGGATTGTAACCACGAAGTTAGTAGAAGGAAAAATACTGCTACAGCCGTATATGTGCATGGGAGGTGTACATAAGAGAACTGGAGTTCTCATTTAACTAAGAGAAGTGTCTCTTGAAGAAGGAACTATACAATAAGAGTACTGTAACATAGAACCAACGGTGCTTTCAACTGAAGGTAAGAAATGTGTGTGAACACAAACATTCTTGAGAGAGATTGGAGAAGGGAAGTAACAGAGGATGACAATAAAAATAACTTCAAAGTTCTTTAGGAATCAGATCTATCGAAATCTGACAGGTAATGGTATTTTATTTATGTTTTCAACTAAATTGTGAAAAATATTGTTGATGACAGGGAGCAGCAGTGAGAAAGGATAGGAAGATGGCAGTGAACCAAATAATATCCAGCTAAAGGTTGGAACAAGGAGGACAGGTTGAATGTTCTCAAGTGAAGGAAGATTTGTAGAAGCCATAGGAGCACAACATGCTCAAATGAAGATTCCAGAGGAAGGAGTCAGTAGGAATGCCAGAGGAAGACTAAGCATGGAAGAACTAAAGTATGGTATTCGAGGATAGGTTGATAGAGTCAACTTATGTTAATGGCTTGATTGCAGATTATGATGGGCAAGGAAGAGCTCATAGAAAAAGGGAGAATATGATTAATGAAGATCATATTAAAGGTTCAAGGAGAGGACATGAAAATTTGAGTCAGGATAGACTTGACAGAAGATTAGCTAAAATTGAAGTACAACTAGAAGTGATGGAAGGATTGCTATAGAAGAATGGAGAAGACCAGACGTATGGATGGATTTTTCCAAAGAAGGTAACATGGTATATGTTACAGAAGAAGCTGAGACAAAGGATAAATGTTTAGTGGAAGAGAGGAAAACTCATAAGAAATGAGTTACAACAATAGAGAGATGCTGAGGATATAAACATTTGTGAACCTGAACAAGGACCTATCCTAGGAGAGGATAGTAATGATGACAAAGACATGATGCTGAATGAAGAACAGCTGAGGGATGTGATGTTTGAAACATCAAAAGAGGTTGTAAGACCTTATGATTTTAAAAATGACATTTTGTGTATGAATGTAGGGTTTATTGAGGCAGAACAATACTCTAATATTGTCATAGAAGCAGAGAAAGGAAAAACTCATTTTTTTCAACAGATGGAAGAAGGTTCATATAAACTTATGATGGAGGAAGAGCAATTACTGAACATTGCTATGGAAAATTGTGACGAAGAGAGACAGCCATTCAAAGTTGTCACAGAGAAGGAGGGAGGAAATGGACAGTCACTGATGACTGTTGACAATGAAACAGATCAGGAGGAAGGGAAGACTGTTAGACAGACATCTAGTGTTGTTACAGTAAAGGAAGATCAGAGTTTTATTCTGATCAAGGATACTGAAGATTGTGTGGAATTTTCAGTAACAAGAAATGGGCCTCCTAAGAGATGTACTACAAATATATAAGAAATATTAAAATATTATGAGTTAGGGGTTTTATGGGGTAGGTATATATGACAACTCACCTCCTACACTATTTTTTATGCACAATATAAATAACCATGGTTGAGTTACTTTTCTAAATTGACTATAAATAAAATTAATAAAATAACTCTACAATGATGTGACTAAGATTCATTGTAAATTCCCCAAAAATGATTGTCCTTTAGCATTTATTTGTCTTGAACTTGTAAATAAAATTAAACAAAAATGATTTTAATTTATATGCATAACTAACATATTTTTTTCATATAAATATCATTCATGAATTTAATTTATTTTAAAAGTACAAGATTTACTATATATATATATATATATATATATTAGTTTGACATTATGATATTAAATACAATTGAGTGAATATATAATTTAAAATTAAAAAAACATGAAAATGACAATATATTATTTTATAAAAAAATGTGAAAAGACATTTTTATTAATTATGAGTACTTTACTTGACAATGACAATAATATTATTTTATGAGAAAGTGAATTGTGAGTACTTTACTTGAAAATAACAATAATATTATTTTATGAGAAAGTGAATTGTGAGTACTTTACTTGAAAATAACAATAATATTATTTTATGAGAAAGTGTGAAATGACTTTATTGTGAGTACTTCACTTTATGACTTAAAAATACTTATACCACTACCTTGGTTAAATATGGGTTTTCATCCACCGTAGAAAATATGACAAATAAGCATTCTTAACTCATGCAATGCCACCTCAACCATGGGGGATGATGTCATCTACTAGAATGTAATTGGTTGATTTTTATAGTACATTTTGGTCCTTTTGAGGCCCATTTTTGACCTCAAATTCTCTCTAATGTGTGAAGAGTTAATGATTTTGGAAGTGAGGTTGAGAAATAAGTAGAAGTCCATTCGAGATGTGAAGTTGGAATTGGAGAAGGAAGATGAAGAAGTATTCATTGTTGGAAATGATGAAAATAATGCTGAAATATATGGTGAACAAGGTAAGAGTTTTATGATTGGACAATTAAACATTTTTTGTGATCAATCATATGCAAATATGGAGAATGAAGAAGGGAAGATTGTCTTAAAAGACAATAATGAAGAATAGATTTCTATGAAGCAGAAATATGAGGTTACTGAAGATAACATTTTGGAAGAAATTTATGTCTCTAATGATATCAAGGATGAAAGAGAACAACTACTGAAAGTTGTTATGGAAGGAAGAAGGAATGAAGAGGATGGTGCTCAGAAATTTGATGAATTTCTTGAAGGGTGTCGAGAGAAAGCAGAATTTCCTGATGGCATTGAAATTTCCTTTCATTGGTTAAAGGAAAATACAGGGGAAGGAGATGTCTTGATAGATAGTATAGCAATACAAAATAGATATGAAGATGATAAGGGGAGAAGCAACAGTGAATCTGTTGTACAACACAGAAGGAAAGCATTGAAAGTTTTCTATACGTCTGATCAAGTGGAAGTTGAAATAAAGAAAGGTATCCAGACATAAATGTTTCAGAAAGGAAGCATACTGGATAAGGAAATTGATGAGTTATGGCATCTCATGCAGAGGTGTAAGAAGAACAATGACAGTGAGGTTCAGATAGTCAATTTGATGACTCTAGAAGACTATGAAGATCATTATAGAATTGATGAAAAGCAACAATTAAGTGTACAGATCTACATAAGTAAAAATTATGATGATTTGCAGACTAAAGTATGGGACCTAGGAGGTTTCAAGACTATAGTTACATGACCCAGAGGCCATGGTTTCTTTTGAAACAAAGAAAGGATGGTGACATCAGAAGAAGCAAACAAGGAAGAGACTGAACAAGAATTCATTCAAGGAATTCATTAAAATGTCAGAAGTTATCTTATGACATATTGACTTATGTTTGTTTCTATGACAGGGATTAAGCTGTTTTGATTGCAGGATAAGTGAAGGATAAAAGTGGCTGATATGTACAATTAGGACACAGTGCTGATATAGTACTGGAGGAGTCAAGAGACTTATTGTTGACACAATGCTGGAAAGACCGCTGGAAGGGGTTGTTTGAAATGAGAACACTGCTCAAATTCACATTTGATTATCTGTTGCAAACCTACAGAAAAGTAGCAGGAAGGGAGCTCATGGACAAGAGCCCATGAAAAGTTTTTTTCAAGCTCAAGAGTCTGATGCAGGAGCATAGGCTCATGGAAACGAATTCATCCATGGCTTGATCAAAGTCATATGAATTGAGAGACCTAGGGTCTCAACACTTGTAAATTCTTTTATCTTGATTAAAAATTGAATAATCTGGAAGAGGACACTTGTCCTTTCCACTTGTAAATGTTTGGATAAGAGTTGTTAGTTTGTTAGTGAGTCACTGATGACTCGTAGGGGTCAGTTGAGTTTATTAAGGACTTTGTTCCTTAATTATAGGATCTCCAGAGAACTAACATCATTATTTTTCCATTAGTATAAAGGAGACGTACTAGAAGATTTGCCTGTACATGTTGATTTTACTGTTTAGTTGAACCTAAATGAGAAACAAAGAGGAGCACTACGCAAGCTACAACACTTTTAGTGCGCGTCAAAGAGTTGTAGCTTGCTTAGTCTCCTCTTCGTTTCCTTCAACTTCTCCGTGAAATCAATAAGTCCTCACAAATCTTCTAGTACAAATCCTTTACAGTAATGGACAAAGAGCGGACATTTCCAGATCTACTACTTGGCATGTTCAGGAATGAAAAGAATTTTTTAAATACATTTATATCAGTCTGTAATATTTTTTGATTTTAAAGCCAATGATAAAGAACAAACTTGGCCTTTTCAATGTCACACTAGGAGCAATGTTGGGCAGTTCTATGGGCATAAACAACTCTAGAATAAAGTATGAGCATCAAAGGGACAAATCTGAGCACTTTGGGAGCATTCTAAAGGTCACAACAAACAGTAAAGCATCTCAAATCAGCTATAATTAGGCCAACTTTCAGATCTGGGCACATTGCATCAATAAAAGATGATCATAAATGGCAATAAGAGGAGGTCTTTGCAATTCTGGCTGTGAAAATGAGAAATCTATGGGTGAAAGCAACCCTAAAATATCATTCATATGCCTTATAGTAGCATCCACATGAATTATGGGCACAAACAAACATGTTTGGCAGTAAAAAAGGGTATGAAGCAACCCTATTTCACCATCTTGGGCACCCTTGTGCACTTATCCATCACCGAACAGGCGTACCTCTAAATCTGGGCCAAATTGGAGGGTTAAAAGGCAGTTCTGGGCATGAATAGCCCTATGAAAAGTGACGAACAATGAAAAAATTGGCTTTCAAAAAGCCATTGAATAATCTAATGCTTGGATTACCAACGTAAGGGCTGTTTGAACCTCCTAAACAACAATTTATAGTAGTATCATGAATCCTGGGTGATTTTTCTCCATAAAAAGGGGGTAAAAAAACCTAAATAAAACCAATACCATTTAATTTCAGACCCTATAAACCAAGTTGGATTGTGCTTTAGGTGATTCTCAGCAGTCTCTTGAAGGAGATCAAAAGCAAATAATAGTCTTTGGTGGCTTTCCTTGTAACCGTAGGTCACAAAACAACCCTAAAACTCTCTGGACCTGTGCACAAGAGTAACAACCCTAGTTGGCCCTAAAATACCAATTTTTTTCTGCATTAAGGGCCCCTATCAGTGAAATGATTCTTCCCAATGTTTGATAGTTGCCCTGTGATTGCCATTACATGATTTCCATCTATAAACCACTATTGTGGTTTCATCATTGCTCCCATTCAAGAACAAAAAAGTAGACGTGACTTCTCTCCCTACATTAAGTCCATGTGCACATAATGACTATCTTTGGTACGTCCTAACTTTAAAGTATTTCTTTTGACAACAAAAGTGAAACATGAAACAATATCCTTACTTTTAGCATCTTGCATAGCTGATGGCTTTGATCGAACTGTATAAGTACTTTGTTCCCAAATTAAATATTTTGAGACCTACGAATGAAGGGGAGTGAGATGAATGGTTGAAGGACTCAAATGGAGGATGAATTGATTCCCTCTTCTTCCTACCCAAAGGTCCTTTTATAATGAATATTATCCCTAACTTATCATTGATTTGTAGTCTTCTATTGTTCACCCATACTGCTCTACGAAACAAAGTTTTATGCCGATATAGTATGTATATTCATGATGATGCTTGTTTTCACATATTAATTTTCAACCCTAAGGAAATGCTAACTTGTTTTCCCATACTAATTTTCAACCCTAAGGAAACTCTAAGGCAATCCCATAGTAGAAAGAACCAAAAAAGACTATACCCCACAAATCAAAAGGCTCTTAAATTAACCATATCATGCCTTTCTCAATGATTTGATGAAACCAAAGGGATGGAAAAAGGGAAAGGAAACATCAAATATCACTCACACCATTGAATAATTCTAAAGCTAACCAACTGTCTAAACCACAAATCTCATCTTATCCTGTTAATTGTAAGAGGGGCAAAAAAAAATCAGACACGGTGAAAATTGGCATAAAATAATCAAATAAAAAATGGAGGACATCAAAATACCTAGTACTTGCTTCAAGACCCAAACATCATTCAAGTGAAATGACCACTCTTCACCACCATGGATTAGATCTCTCTCTCTCTCTCTCTCTCTCTCTCTCTCTATATATATATATATATATGCACTACAGAGTAGCAGTGAAGAGGTTAAAATATCCACTATACATGATCGCCAAGAACTAACATCATTCAAGTGAAGGAATTATGCAGAATGCTGCAGACATTATATCTCTACCCATTCAATTTACTACAAAGTGTTGTAGCTTGCTTAGTGCTCCTCTCTGTTTATCGTTTATGTTCAACTTCACCGTGAAATCAGCAAGTCCTCACAAATCTGCTAGTACAATGCCTTTACAGTAATGGACAAATAATGATGTTGAGTTCTTGGAGATCCTGTAGAGTGGATGTTTTAACCTCTGTGCTACTCTAAAGTGCATAATCCAGCACTTCAGAGGCATATTTCCTAGTGGTAACGTACAACAATCAGATATATATATATATATAATCAATGGTGGTGAAGAGCGGACATTTCCAGATCTGGCTACTTGGCACGTTAAATACATTTATATTAGTCTGTAATATTTGTTGATTTATTCCTTTTAGCTTGTCTTGATGATGCTTGTTTTCCCATACTAATTTTCAACCCTAAGGCAACCCTAAGGAATACAATTGATCAGCTTCATAGGAATACTGGACAAACATTCAAAGGTAACACCTCTAATCTAGGAATCTTGACTACATCCACATCACTAACCTTCAATAGACTGAGAATTCAAGTCTAATACTAAAGTAGCTAATCCACAGAAGCAATAGATAAAAGAGATCAGTAATATGAGGGGATCATCCACCTCAATCATCCAAAGGATGTCAATAGCAACAACACATAAAAGACTCAAGTGCTAAGGCCTAGAAAAGCTGGAAAGTGCCTTGATCAGTACATTCACCATCAATGAATTCAGTAAACTGAAAATGGCTTGAGGCCAAGGTTAATGCTTCTTTGGATAAGCTATTAGACTTAGTATTGTGTTCTCTGAATATGTGAATTGTTTTTAGCTGGATGAAGTAAGGTTCCATATCACAGATACGCTGACACCAGCAATCAAGTGCAAGTAAAGTTAGTGCTGATCTTCTATTGAACCAATTAATGATGGTTGTGGAGTCACCATGAATGTGCATAGTGGGAAGGACCATGGATTTAGCACAATAAAGGAGAGTCCATAAAGCAAGTTGTTCAAATCTGGTGTTTGTACTCAGACCAACACCCAATTTAAAGCAAAAATAGTGGTCCTGGGTGATCAAAAGATGAACGCCTATACCTTCAATTTGATTGGCTAAAGCCCCATCAAAGAAAATGTAGGTACAATTATCGAAATAGTTTATTTATCAAACTTATTACCTTTATTTTTTGCGTTGACTTAGCCACTTTCAATTCACTAACTCTAAAATAGCTATTCACTAACTCTAAAATAGCTAATAAATGTTGGCTAATAATGGTGACAACTCTTGGTATTATGTTTCATTAGGTTGCAACATGGCAAACTTGTGAAGCAAAATACCAAGAATCGTCACCATTATCAAAATAGTTTATTAGGTACAATTATCAAAATAGCGAAAGATGTAGGTATAATTATCAAAATAGTTTATTTAGTCAAACTTATTACCTTTATTTTTTGCGTTGACTTAGCCACTTTCAATTCACTAACTCTAAGATAGCTAATAAGTGTTGGCTAATAATGGGGACGACTCATGGTATTATGTTTCATGGGGTTGCAACATCACAAACTAGTGAGGCATAATACCATGAGTCGTCACTGTTGCTTGGTTGAACACTTGTTATCTTTTATGAGATATAGTTCATGTGGACAAATTTCTTGAACTCTGTCCTCATGGACAGTTTTGTTTGACGATGATATTAACAGGTATGTAGAAAAAAAATTTAATATTTTATAATGATCTTCAATGATCTAGGGGTTAGGTTCTAGTTTCTTGCTTATAACAAAACATGGCTAGGGTTCTCACTACTCTAAGCACCTAAACAAAGGTGGATTGTTTCCAAGTTGTCCTATCATATTTGAATTTCTCCTACGCCTTTTGGAGGTTTGATATTCACCCCTTCTGATTCCTAGTTCCCAAGGTTTAAGGATTTTGTCCCAATCCTTCTACTATATTTTTAACATCCCCGTGTGAAGACCTAGGTCTAAAGTTATGAACCTCGTAAATTGTTGTATTTATGACACTGCCAACACCTAAATGGAAACCCCTCATAGTCCGATGTCTGAATAATAGAAATATTTTTGTGCTCAATTTCAATATCCTCCTTTAGACCCTCATGGTTGTTTAGTCTAACCAAAATGCGAGAAAATTTCATATTGTCCGACTTTTTTAAATGACATATCTGTCGCAACAAACTCCCCCACAATATTTCTAATGCCCCTAAAAACATCTAAAGACCAATAGTCAAAGGGAAAACATTAAAGTCACACCCAAATTAGGGTGATGTCTAACTTCTCTCTTTTCTTGTTAAACAGAGTTCTCCACATTTTCAGAGCCATTAGTGCTGAGCCTATACACCAATTCTATTTGAGATCCCATTGTGCATCTTCGGCTTTCTTAAGATGCAAGATGAACAACCTTTGGAGAGAACCAGGAATTTGGGCATGCATCCTAGTTTGTCACCCCAATTTTCCTAACCCCAATCCTTGAGGGTTTTGGCATTGAATTGTCGACCTTAGACCCTTTGCGTAATGGTTGTCTCTATTTTATTCTCCAACTTGTTAAGGTGTATAACTACCTCAACCATGAAATTGTTTGCTTTGCCTTGGTTTTTTAAAAGTCACTACTTATTTCAACTTCTTTGTTCCCAAACTTTTGTCCCCAAACTAGTGTGTTTTTCAAGGTCCTAGATTTGAGAGGATCTGTTCCCTATGGTATATTTTTCATTGATCCAAGGTCGTTCCCTAGATATGGTACCGCTCTCTTCCTTAAGACCTGCTCTTTATTGGCACCGCCAGAACGGGTATCCTGTGGTGGGGCGGGTGATTGACACCCCTTATTACTTTATTTATTACTTTCCTTTTCTACCTTATGACTTTCCTGAGCTGGAAACATGAAATTCAAACCCTACCCCTTATTTCTCTTTCCTTCTAAAAGATTAAGGGCTTCTATTCCCTGTAGTATATGACCTTACCGGTTCAATATGAGGATGAACTGGTCTAATGAATTAATACCTCCTTGTGAAGTAAGACCTCCTCATTGTGGAAGTATTTATTCCCTTATTATTCCCATAAGATAGTCTGACCTTCCTTACCTTAAGAGGGGTTTTACTAGTTGTAGTCAAGGCCCCGATTTCCTAGTTCTATTTTAACCATTCACTAGGTCCAGATAATCAATCTCTTCGAAGTACTTCTTTGATCAAGTCTGTCTGTGCAAAACTAGAGAAATTGCGTAATTACATCTATAGATGCGCTACAAAATGAATGATCACTATAATAGTGACTCACAGATACGAGAGGGGGTGAGACGCGAAGCCCTATTCTAAGTTCATGACCTGAACAACGAGTTTCTCATTTGTAAGGTAAGAAGGTTTGTAAATTGAATCCCTAAATAACCCACTAAATGAGGAAGGGTCTCTCTGCATTCAAGCTTGTTCCACAAAGGAGAAAACATCACAGCGTGCACCAAAAACCATTGTCACCCAAAAACCCTTGTCACAGGATGCCCAAAAAACATTTTCATAGCATGCCCAAAGAAAGGAGGTCATGATGCTTACCCGTTGAGCCATGAGCTCCAAATCCAAAACTGGAACTCCAAAACGTGAACCGTGTGCTCCAAATTTGTACCATAAGCTCCAATTCTCAAGCGTGAGCTCCAATTATCAACGGTGAGATCCAATTCTCAACCTTGACCTCCAATTATCAACCGTGAACTCCAAGTCTGAACCTTGTGCTCGACTGGACCTACTCCCAAATTCACAAAAACCTCCAAATTGAACTGAACTGTCCAAAACGAGTTGCGGCGATGTCCAAATACACTTGTCATTTTTTATTATATATTATTATATATTATAAGTATTTTATTTTTATTATATATTATTTTATATTATATGTATTTTATTTTTATTATATGTTATTTTATATTATATAAATTGCCATAATAGTATTAGGATATTTTTATTATATCCTAACTTGAATAAAGAACCTTCACATTAATGAGGGAAGTGTTACGGAGAGAAATTCCTATGGCTTGGGGTACCACAATAGATAGCTTGACTCTAGAAATCAATCTTTTCCAATATGTAGTAGAAAGTAAATGTCTAACACTAAAGGATCAGACCTCGTACCTTATTCCGGACGGTCGAAGTAGATCCCCGTTGAGCTTTCCAACTTCAGCTTGAATTGATAAATTACTTCCTCAACAACAAGTAAATAATGCAAGCATACTATATATCATGGTGTTAGATCTATTCTAGCATATATAATCAACAATGTATAAGCATTTGAAATAATCCCATGGATAAAATATTCATTCAAACACACATTATTGGACAGGAAAAGATATTTCTATTAATATAAAACAAAGATTACAATAGATACAACCTCTGACGACACGTCTGTGAACCGGAGAAACTGAATCCCCCACTTGGGCCTCCACCACCTCAATCCTCCATCTCTCAATAGCAAGCTCACAAGCAAAAGGCAAGCTTGGGAAGAAAACACTAGTTCTCCAAGGGACAAAGGGATGTAGACTTAAGCATAAGTTCCAGCAACAATGGACTATAGTTTCTTTGCTCTCAATTCTCTCATTAGAGGAAATTTGGGGTCTAAAATGGGCCTTATAAGAAAACGTGCCAAAATAAGTTTTTGTGAGTTGGAATTCAAGAACCAATAGAATTTCAATAAAATGAGTCAACCATAATGGTTGAATTGACATATTTGTCATTAAAAAAAACTACTTTTTTTGTTCATATTTTCGACATATCTCATTGTATTTTTACTCAAATTTTGATCGGGAGAGCTCGTTGGATGTGGAATTTGATTATGCATCCAACGCGTACCCACACTGCATAATTTTGACGAACCCCGCTACCCCGAAAACAAGAAATACCTGAAAAAATGTGATGATGTCATCATCACATTTTTTCAGGTATTTCTTGTTTTTGGGGTAGCAGGGTCCTTCGAAAGTATGCAGTGTGGGTACTCGATGGATGCAGAATCAAATTCTGCATCCAACGAGCTCTCCTGATCGAAATTTGAGTAAAAACACAGGGAGATATGTCGAAAATACGAACACAAAAAGTAGTTTTTTTCTTTCTTCCTCCAAAATTAATCAATATTATTTTATTATTTTAACTATTATTTTATTATTTTCCTTAGGAGGCCCATTTTAGACCCCAAAATTCCTCTAATGCATATGCCTTCAATGTACCATAGAGTTCCTTATATAGCTTTTCAAAGGGGTAATGAAAGGTCGAATCCGAGCGATCTCAAGGCATAGGGAAGGCCAGGAGTCAAGTGAGTTGAGGCCATGTCAAGGAAAACTCCAAAAGGATTTGCATTTTGTACACATCCCGATGTACGTGATTTTAGGGGTCAAACCTGCGTATATATGCTATTAAGGGATTAAAAGTCGCGTATAGAATTTTTCACATATTTTTAGGGATGATCAAGAAAACATCAAAGGACAAAAAATGGTCCATGGGGTCTAAGGAGTCTGCAGCAGGACAGGGGAAGGCC
The DNA here is from genome assembly GCA_001517045.1 of Pseudotsuga menziesii. Classification (NCBI taxonomy): domain Eukaryota; kingdom Viridiplantae; phylum Streptophyta; class Pinopsida; order Pinales; family Pinaceae; genus Pseudotsuga; species Pseudotsuga menziesii. The sequence goes on along the minus strand of LPNX011165822.1, from coordinate 140,189 downwards.
ATACAAAGTGTGATTTACCTGGAGTGGTAAAATTAGCTATAACAGGAAGAACCATCCACATAACGACACATCCCTATCTTGGATAAATGAAAATATATCTTTGAAGGATGATTGAAAAGTTGAGCATGTGAGCATGTGAGCATGGTGATGATGATGATGATGTTGTTGTTGATGATGATGATTATGATTATGATGTTCATGTCGATGTTGTTGATGATGATGATGTTGTTGATGATGATGATGATGATGATGATGTTGTTGATGATGATGATGTTGATGACGATGATGACAATGATGATGATGATGATCCTGATGATGATGATAATGATTGTGATGACGATGATGATGATGATCTTGATGATGATTGATGATGATTATCATCATCATGAGGATGACGATGAAAATGATGATGATGATGATGATGATGATGATGATGACGACGACGACGATGATGATGACAATGATGATGAAGATTATGATGTTGATGTCGACGATGACAATGATGATGATGATGATTATCATCATCATGAGGATGACGATGATAATGATGACGATGATGATGAAGTTGATGATGATGATGTTGATGATGATGGTGATGATTATGATGTTGATGAAGACAATGACAATGACGATGTCGACGATGACAATGATGATGATGATTACGATGTTGATGAAGACGATGATTATGATTATGATGATGATCATGATTATGATGATGATGATGATCTTGATGATTATCATCATCATGAGGATGATGATGACGATGATGATGGAGATGATGATGATGTTGATCATGACAACAACGATGATGATGATGATGATGATGGTGGTGATGATGATGATGATGATGATGACGACGATGATGGTGATGAAGTTGATGATGATGGTGATGATTATGATGTTAATGAAGACAATGACAATGATGATGTCGATGATGACAATGATGATGATGATTATCATGATGAATATGATTATGATGATGATCATGATTATGATGATGATGATGATTATCATCATCATGAGGATGACGATGATGATCTTGACGATGATGATGATGTTGATCGTGATGACGATGATGATGATGACGATGATGATGAAGATGATGATGATGGTGATGATGATGATGACAATGATGATGATGAAGTTGATGATGATGATGCTGATGATGATGGTGATGATTATGATGTTGATGAAGACGATGACAATGATGATGTCGACAATGACAATGATGATGATGATGATGATGATGATGATGATTATGATGCTGATGAAGACAATGATTATGATTATGACGATGATCATGATTATTATGATGATGATGATCTCAATGATGATGATGTTGATGATGAGTATCATCATCTTGAGGAAGACGGTGATGATGATGATCATGCGCATGTTGATGATGATCATGAATACAATGATGAAGATGATGATGACGATGATGATGAAGACCATGATGATGATGATGATGATGACGATGAAGACGATGATGATGAAGATGTTGATGATGATGATGTTGTTGATGATGATGATGACGATGATGAAGATGATGCGCATGTTGATGATGATCATGAAGACAACGATGAAGATGATGACGACGATGATGATGAAGACCATGATGATGATGATGATGACGATGAAGACGATGATGATGAAGACGATGATGATGAAGATGTTGATGATGATGATGTTGTTGATGATGATGATGATGATGATGAAGATTATGATGTTGATGTCGACGATGAAAATGATGATGATGATGATGATTATCATCATCAGGAGGATGACAATGATGATGATGATGATGATGATGATGACGTTGATGATGAATATGATGATGACGGTGATGACGATGTTGATGATGAGTATCATCATCATGAGGAAGACGGTGATGATGATGACGATGATGATGAAGATGATGCTCATGTTGATAATGAACATGAATACAACGATGAAGATGACGATGACAATGATGATGTCGACGATGACAATGACGATGATGATGATGATGATGCTGATTAAGACGATGATTATGATTATGAGGATGATCATGGTTATGATGATGATGATGATCTCGATGATGATGAAGATGATTGTCATCATCATGAGGATGATGATGATGATGATGTTGATGATGAGTATCATCATCATGAGGAAGACGGTGATGATGATGAGGATGATGATGAAGATGATGCGCATGTTGATGATGATCATGAAGACAACGATGAAGATGATGACAACGATGATGATGAAGACCATGATGATGATGATAATGATGATGAAGACGATGATGATGAAGATGTTGATGATGATGATGTTGTTGATGATGATGATGACGATGATGAAGATGATGCGCATGTTGATGATGATCATGAAGACAATGATGAAGATGATGACGACGATGATGATGAAGACCATGATGATGATTATGATGACGATGAAGATGATGATGATGAAGATGTTGTTGATGATGATGATGACGATGATGATGATGATGATGATGACGATGATGAAGATTATGATGTTGATGTCGACGATGACAATGATGATGATGATGATTATCATCATCATGAGGATGACGATGATGATGATGACGTTGACAATGAAGATGATGATGAAGATGATGATGACGGTGATGATGATGTGGAGTATCATCATCATGAAGAAGACAGTGATGATGATGAAGATGATGCGCATGTTGATAATGAGCATGAAGACAACGATGAAGATGACGACGATGATGATGAATACCATGATGATGATGATGATGATGACGAAGATGATTATTATGATGCTAATGAAGACGATGATTATGATTATGACGATGATCATGATTATGATGATGATGATGATCTCAATGATGATGATGATGATGATGATTATCATCATCATGAGGATGACGATGATGATGATGTTGATGATGAGTATTATCATCATGAGGAAGACGGTGATGATGATGACGATGATGATGAAGATGATGTGCATGTTGATGATGATCATGAAGACAATGATGAAGATGATGACGACGATGATGATGAAGACCATGATGATGATGATGATGACAATGAAGATGTTGATGATGATGATGTTGTTGTTGATGATGATGATGATGATGAAGATGATGTGCATGTTGATGATGATCATGAATACAACGATGAAGATGATGACGACGATGATGATGAAGACCATGATGATGATGATGATGATGACGATGAAGACCATGATGATGAAGATGTTGTTGATGATGTTGTTGTTGATGATGATGATGATGATGATGATGATGATGACAATGATGAATATTATGATGTTGATGTCGACGATGACAATGACGATGATGATGATTATCATCATCATGAGGATGATGATGATAATGATGACAATGATGATGATGACATTGATGATGAAGATGATGATGAAGATGATGATGACGGTGATGATGATGTTGATGATGAGTATCATCGTCATGAGGAAGACGGTGATGATGATGACGATGATGATGAATATGATGCGCATGTTGATGATCATCATGAAGACAATGATGAAGATGATGACGACGATGATGATGAAGACCATGATGATGACGACGACGATGAAGACGATGATGATGAAGATGTTGATGATGATGATGTTGTTGATGATGACGATGATGACGACGATGATGAAGATTATGATGTTGATGATGACGATGATGATGATGATGATTATCATCATCATGAGGATGACGATGATAATGATGACAATGATGATGAAGATGATGATGATGATGTTGATGATGATGGTGATTAGTATGATGTTGATGAAGACGATGACAATGATGATGTTGACGATGACAATGATGATAATGATGATGTTGACAATGATGATGATGATTATGATGCTGATGAAGATGATGATTATGATTAGACAATGATGATGATGGTGTGTGATGATGACGATGACGACGATGAAGATGATGATGACGACGATGCTGATGAATACCACAATGATGATGATGATGATGTCAACGATGAAAATGATGATGATGATGATGATGATGATGATGACAATGACGATGATGATGATGATGACGATGATGATGATGATGGTGATGGTGATGATGTTAGTAACACTTTTTTTTAAATAAGATAAAATAATAGTTCTAATTAAATATTTACCTTTCAATATATTTCATCATCTTCTTCATCCATGTCAGCATCTTCTTCATCCATTTCAGCGTCTTCTTCATCCATGTCATCATCTGTATCATCAGATACATAGTCAACATTGTAAGGATTGGCCATATCATCATCGTCATCATCATCGGTTACGCTCATCATGTCATCGTTGGAATAATCTTCATCGGCATTGTTTGCTACATCTTCCGATTCAACTATTCCTTGGACATCTTCTGTTGGATCATCATCGTTAGCTAACTTGAGTTGATCATGCTCTTCATCATCATATTCTTCTTCCAGAGAACCCTCTTCATTTATACCATCATCTAGGTTATACTTTATCGGCCTTTCCCTTGGATCATGTCTCACAACAAACGACCAGCCCGCTTTGCCTAGAACCTCTAAGTAAAATACTTGTTCACATTGGCTTGGAAGAACATAGGGCTCTATTCCTGGCTCAAACAGCCTTTTGTTTACCATGGTAAATCCATTATCATGTTCAATAATAGTTCTATCGGGATCATGTTGATTCAATCGTAACCTGTACCATTTGAAAATGAATAGAACTACCTTAAAGGATTTCAAGTCACACTGTATAATATCTTCCAAATACCCATAGTATCAATTTTCTGAGACTTCTGGATGTCTGTCAGTTCTAGATGAAACATTGGTAACCTCAAAGACAGTCGAAACCCCAGAATCTGATGTTTTCTTTGTTTCATCCAGTTTTTGATCCGATATCTACCTCCATTGCACACCATAGCCTTATGGTGTTTTACCTGCAATAAGCAATACACGAAAATATTACACAACCAATCAGTCCTTATGCAACAATACATGGAAAAAAAGAACATGTACGTCAATAAGTAATTCGCAAAATAAAATATTTAGAGGGATATTTGATTAATTATATTCTTGCCATTTTATCTTTTACACCATATGCCAAATTGATTTCACTTTTTGTTAGATTGTTATCTCCATTGCATTTTGCTGCTTTTACCAATGAAGCCACACCTTCCCATGATATTACATGACCCAATTGTGCACATCGTTCAATCCATACCTTCATCCAGTCAAGATTATTTGCGATGTATAAATGAATTGCATTCCATTCTCGACCAACTGTTTAATGACAATAACCATTAAAATCAAAGAAAGGTGTAAATCTCCTTAACAAAGACGTATATGCTCTTAATTGAAGGAATTATGACTAGAAAATACAATTAGAATATGAAGGATATAATAAAAATCCACTAGATAATAATTACCTTTCAGCTTCCTCAATCTACCTTTCCCCTTCAGTTGCTCCCCTTCAAATTTTTTATTGGAGTCTGGATCACAAATGCGACATAAATTGAGCTTTGACGCTAAAATAGGAAGATATTCACTAACATACAACATGTTTTGGTATAGCATATATCCTTCCATCATAGAACCCTTCGGATGTGCTAGTTGTCTCATAAATTTCAAGTGCCTCTCAACCATCCACATGAACCTTGAGTGCACAGGTCCGCACAACTCAATCTCCTCAACTTGGTGTATGAGGTAGTGTTCCTGTGCATTGAAAAATGCCGATGGTAGATGCTTCTGCATTTCACACATGAGATGAGGAATTTCTCTCCTCCAATAATTTATATCTTCTTTATGGATTTCTTTATATATCAACCATCTACAAGTGATGCAAACCAATAATGATATTTAACAAAAATAAACATTAAATTACAATATATGCTGAAATAGTGCACAAAAAAAATAAATATAAATTATTATACGAAGAATTAAAGAAACACTAAGCACATGCAAGTAATCACTAGTTACCTCATGTATTTACCAAGATTATATATAACTTGTTTGACATTGTTGTCAAAGTTGTCTGGGAGAGAGAGAGGTAGAACATACTGTATCAATATACAAACCATGCCATTTATTAAAAAAAGAGTATACAAACAAGAAACAATTATATGGACATAACAATAATAATTACCTTGATGAATACATGCCAATCATTTGTTTTGACCCCCACAAAATCACCTTTTTTAGTTATGATATTCTTCAAGTTTGCACAAAAACCGGTGGGAAATTTAATTTTCCGCATTACTTCTTTGACAACATTGATTTGTTGCTCTGTAAACATCCATGGAATTGAGTTTATATTAACTTGTTCTCCGTTGGTATGAAATTGGATGACGTCTTTCATTGCATGGTTGCTTTCTTGAATGTCTTTGCATACTTTCACAACTTTATCTTTCTCCCTCCTTAGCTCTAGTAGTCACCATAAGGTTTCAGTAACATTCTTTCCAATATGCATTGTTATTGTTTCAAATAAATGAGCAATTTGTAGGTGCTCATAGTAGGGCAACTTGCTGAATTGAATAGGATAACTTTTCATTCCTCGTGGAAGACCATTAATGCCTTCATGATCACGATGGACATGATGAATATTAGTTTATAATTAATAAATTACATCATAAATCAAATATGGCCACTACAACAAACAACTCACAATAAAAATTAAAATACATAAAAAATTCATATACAATGATCCATACATACCATGATGATGATTTCTATTATATTGCATCTTCCAAAGGTGAGGTGTCATTCTCCGTGGTTTTAATACAGTCTCTTGCTTCCCATTGAAAATATTTCTCTCATTTGTTTTGTACCTATGATTCTTAGAGAGGAAATGCCTATACTCATCAAACACCTCATTTCTTAAGCTTTTTGAATGACGAGATTTTATCTTAGGACCACAAACTGGACATGAAAATTTACCCTTTGTTTGAAGACCTGCAATATTTACATATGGAATATCTATGTCAAATATATTCATATC